>CANSNZ010000066.1:1890000-2064955 GCA_947646795.1 Beta lomatogona | reverse complement strand
TTGGAGTGTAAGATGGGGTCTCGTATTTAGGAGATGGACCGTAAGTTGGGTTAGCAGTGTAAGATGCGGTTTCGTATTTTGGAGATGGGTCTTGTAAGATGGGGTTGGAGTGTAAGATGGGGTTTCGTACTTAGGAGATGGTTTATAGACTGAGGTTGGTGTATATGATGGAGTGTCGTATTTAGGCGACGGGCTATAAGTTGGGGTTGGAGTGTAAGATGGAGTCCCGTATTTAGGAGATGGAATGTAAGTTGGTGTTGGAGTGTACGATGGGGTCTCGTATTCAGAAGATGGGTTGTAAGTTGGGGTTGGAGTTGGAGTGTAAGATGGGGTCTCGTACTTAGGAGATGGGATGTAAGTTGGGGATGGAATGTAAGATGGGGTCTCGTACTTAGGAGATGGGCTGTAAGTTGCGGATGGAGATGGGCTATAAGTTGGGGATGGAGTGTAAGATGAGGTCTCGTACTTAGGAGATGGGCTGTAAGTTGCGGATGGAGTGTAAGATGAGGTCTCGTACTTAGGAGATGGGTTGTAAGTTGCGGATGGAGTGTAAGATGGGGTCTCGTACTTAGGAGATGGGCTGTAAGTTGGAGATGGAATGTAAGACGGGGTCTCGTATTTAGGAGATGGGATGTAAGTTGGGGATGGAGTGTAAGATGGGGTCTCATACTCGGGAGATAGGGTGTAAAGCTGGGCTTGGAGTGTAAGATGGGGTTTCATATTCGGGAGATGGAGTATAAGATGGGGGTTTCATTTATAGGAGATGGGGTATAAACCGGAGTTGGGGTGTAAGATGGAATTTCATGTTCTAAAGATGGGGTATAAATTGGGGTTGGAGTGTAAGATGGGCTTTCATATTCAGGAGATGGGGTGTAAGTTGGGGTTGGAGTGTAAGACGGAGTTTCATATTTAGGAGATGGGGTATAAGTTGGGGTTGGAGTGTAAGACGGAGTTTCATATTCAAGAGATGGGGTATAAGTTGGGGTTGGAGTGTAAGAAGGAGTTTCATATTCAGGAGATGGGCTATAAGTTGGGGTTTCATATTGAGGTGATGGTGTAGGAGTAGAAATTGGTGTTGGTGTGTAAGATGGAGTTTCATATTCAGAAGATGGGGATTGGGTATAAATTGGTGTTGGGCTGTATGATGGGGTTAGGGTTGAAGTATAAGATGGACTTTCATATTCAGGAGAAGAGGTAGGGGTATATACTGGTGTCGAAGTGTAATATGGAGTCTCGTATTCTGGTGATGGGGTGTAAGACTCAATGGATGGTGTGTACACTGGTGATGGAGCAACATCGACAGAGCGGGTACTCACTAGCAGAAGCTATAGCCAAGCATGACAAACAGAGGAGAGTGGACAGGGAAAGGAGACGATTGGGACCCATGTTTGTTGTTGATGGGTGCTCAGGCCTCAGGGAAGCTGAATGATATAATGCTATCAAACATTTGATAACCTTTTATACTGAAACTTGCAGTTTGATGAAGGATTTGTTTATTGCTTTATAAATGATTAACATGGAGTTGCTTGTTTGCACGTCTGCAGGCGACATCAGAGTAGCATTGAACTCCATTAATCGTGGGCAGCATATTATGTCGAACAAAAGAGTCAATGCAGGCTTGAATATGACCACGAATGTCACCTAATGATTTCCTCATGTAGCGTAGCATGTACAATTTTTCTCCTGTAAAATAAAATTGCTGAAAATTTGGTGTCCCATTCTTATACTAGTCTTTTTCTAAGGTCCTTTTCATATGGGAAAATTTATCCCACTGCCTTAATTGGTAAGTCGGATTAGGGTAATGGTGTAGTTTTCTTAAACTTCATTTACTTTGAATAAGTCTGATTATAATTGTATATTATTAGATATTGTGATTATTCTTTCAAAAAAAAAAAAGATATTGTAATTATTGTAAAGGTTTATGTGGCGCTTCTTTTAGATCGTCAACTCTCTTTTGATTTTATTATTATTATTATTTTTCATCATAGTGGGTGATGTATCCTAAACAACAATTATGAGGCAAAAAAAAACTAGTTTTTAGGCTCAACCGATAAATTCAATTATCACTAGATGTCTAAACCTTTATCAAAGGATAGGAGTTAGGCTCAGTGGATAGAAGCACTCCCCCCCGAGGTCATGGGTTCGATCCTTACCCCCAGCATTATGCTGGGGTGTTTCCTTTGCATGCTATGCATGCCTTACCAACCAATGTGTTGGTGTTTCCTACGGGCTAGTAGCCTTGTAGGGGTTAGCCCTTGGGCTGACTTAATTTCCTAATCTAAAAAAAAAAATCCTCCCTTCTAGATTGTCATTTTTTAGACAATAACGTGTACAGTAGCTTTGGATCAATGGACAAGTGTGAATGTTACAAATTTGAGGTCGTAAGGTTGAAACTTGTATTCACCATATTTGTTAAATTTTAGTTACATAGGAATCATGTGAAGTTAAAACTTGTTCAATAAAGGAGAATGACACTTGACGAGCAGTGTTTCATAGTGTCTTTTAATATATAATATGCCCTTGGTGTATAGGTTAGACTTTAAAGAACCCGTTAAAATTTTAGTAGGTCAATTGTTGGAATAGATGAAAAATATGAGTGTAAAGACATGTGACAACTATCTTTGAGTGCATACCCTCTTTGAAAATGTTAGATCTGCAACTGCCTTAACGGCCCGTTTGGTTAGTGGTTATAAATAGTGGTAATGGTAATGAAATTTAGTGTAAATTTGTAAAGATTTTCACATGTCCATGACCATGGGAATGAAACTTTATCACAAAACATGTGATATACTTAAGACGTTTCACAACCTACCTTTGAGTATGAAACTTTTTTTTTTTTTTTTTTTACGGGGAGTATGAAACTTGATTAGATACTTTAACTATAATTCTCAGCCCATCTATATTAGCATTTATGTCATACTAAAAGGCTAAAACCGGGGTTAGACATTTGACATTCATATAATATGATGTGGTTATAATGTTTTGCTAGTATTGACATATAATTTTTAGACTTTAAAAGTTACTGGTCTTGCTACAACTACTAATTGAACCTAAAGGGTCATACACCAAACAAGCTAGATCATGAATAGGTTAATTGCCCCAATAAATTTAGAGATTACAGATAAATGAACGAAAGATGTGTAGATAATTGCCCCTAGTTTTCTCTTTTGTATATACTGATATAAGGAGAATAGAAAAGGATGAACATCAAGGGCGAACAAGAACCCATATCTAGCAGATTAGTTTTAGTCAATCATCAAAAAAAGAAATCATATTTCTGCATCAGTAGACTAGTAGTACACTAAACTGCTGGTTTAGCGTGAATGATAGGTTTAATTTCGCACTTATAGCATGTAAAATTTCTACAATCTCCTTCACAACTCACAAGAGACCTTGTTACTTATACTCAACAGTCACCAACCTCCTTTCACAATCCATTCACCAAGTATTAGTAAGAGAATATATCATATACATAATACATCAACCCCAATTTACAACCCAACTCCAATTCCAACCTTCTTCGTGTTCTAATCTTCCACCCTTTTTTCGTAGCTCGTCTCCATAAACTGAATTTTATTCTTCATAAAACCTCAAGTTTAAATCCTCTCCGAAATTACGAAACCATAGTATATCACTGACAACATTAGCATTTATAAACAAATTCCAAGCATGACACTATTACAATCTAACTCCTGACAAACTATCTCCCATATTTAAGAGAATCTGTATATCCACTCCAATTGCAAGTTATATCAATTCCTTTAAATACAGTATTAGACAACTTTAGTACACTATAATAACTCCAAAAGTCTTTCATTTCCTAAGAATTTCATAATTCCTAAGCCACAGAATAAATAGGGTTACGAATCCAACATCAACAACACAAATTTGAGCCAAACTTGAAGGGGAGTGATTGGCTTACCCTTAGGGTAGCCTACCCTTCTGAGGTGGCATTGCAAAATGACAGATATTTCCACAAGTTTTAAAATGACGTGGCTTCTCTTCTCTAGTTTAAAGACAACATTTATTTGTATTCTCTCTCCTCCTACACTTTCCAATGTTTTGAAACACCAAGACCTTCTTCTTAATCTTGGCACTGCTCATTAATGGAGGTTTCAAATATAGTATGGAGAAGCCCAATCATAAAAATTATTTTCAAAATCCAGAGAAAGAAGAAGAGGAGGGAAGAAGAAGAAGCGAGACAAGCAACAACTTTCAATTATGTCTTCAAGTTGATTTTCCTCTTTGATCTTGGTTATAATTTACGAGTAAAAGGTATGAATTCAAAGTTTTTTTTTTTTTAATAATTGTATGAAATTAAAGAATTATATAAAATTTTCAAGTTTGGTTGAATAAAAATTAAGCAAGGGTTCATGAACAAGTTGATTCAACTTTCATCGTATAAATTATATCAATTTGATGGGCTGCCGTCTTTTGATTAGCATTTCAATAGTTTCTTTTTTCATGTTTTATCACAATTAGATTATGTTAAGTGGAGGAGGAATTCATTAATCTTTGTTTGGAAACATGACATTCATTTGAAATTCTTGAATAGAGCAGGGCCTGATGTAAACTAAAGAAATGTCAGCTTGTCTTCGCTTGATATATATGCCCAGCAGGAAGTGCTTCTTCTTCTATTCTTTTTCATTGCTTTCAGTCTCACTTATTGTCTCTTGAATCTAGTTGACTAATTTTAATTGAAATTCAAAATTCTGGAAATTAAATTGTAAGTGTTCTCCAAACAGAGTAATTGGAATTGAAATTTATCATTTGTTATTTTCATACTTGGATCTTGGGTGTGAATATATTTTGCTCTCTCTTAATAATACATATTTTCTCATATATGTGTTTATTCTAGATGATTGATCTAAATGTTGAATTGAATGAAGAAGATGAAGTGATTGACCTAGGATATGACTCCGATGATTGTAATACAGTTCACTCAGCCATATCACTTTCAAAATGCCATGCACAATCCCTCTTTCCAAGTTAGGCCGGTAAGAATAAGAGGGCTGAAAATGCATTGACTTTGAATTTAAACTATATATAAGTAATATAACTGTCTAATACTTGTTATAATACTCTCTTTGTAGGGTCAATCACAACAATTTCAGCAAGCTAGTTATAATCCACATTTTCAAACTACTTCGGTAAGTATTCAAAATGTTTTGGGTTACCTGTTGATATATGGTTAAAAGAAAAAAATATTCTTAATGTAGTTCTCTTTGTTTGAGTGCGCAGGGCCAAGTCTTCAGATACCTATAAGGTTTGCCTCTTCAGAGTTCAAAGAAATATGCAGCTGGAGTTTGAGCAGTTTGCTTCTTAATATCACTTGCCATTGAGAGTCAACTGGAAAGGGAGGGAGGGAGGGTGGGAGGGAGGAAGGGAGAGTATAGTCAACTGTAAGTATTCTTGAGGATTTGCCGACTTGGTTGGGTGAATCACTGTAATCGCCGACTTGAAAATTTTTTAAGTTGGATTCTTTGTTTATTGACAATCTCTTTTTAATTGCCTTTTCGATCTCAGAAACACCACAATTTACAAGCACAGCATGGTATGTTAGCCCAATTTAGTTTACCCCAGTCAAAGTAAATCCAAAATGACAAATACAATTTGGGTTATAATAAATTTGGATCAGTCCATATTACTATTCCAAAAAAATATAGTTACATGGCAAAGGTAAAAAAAAAAAAAAAAAAAAAAGGACATCCAAGTCATAAACGGGCCTAAGCCCAAATTTGAATACATTATGTCAACCCCCATTAGGATATAATAAATTCAAACCCGGATTGACATTGACAAACGTCATTTCGAACTCATACGTTGACAAAACATCATCTTAAACTCAAATTCGAGTTGACATTATTGGTCTTCTCACTTTCCCTTAACTTGTGAGTGCTTTTAAGAGAAGTGAGAAGAACAATAAAAAAAGAGGTACATTACTTAGGAATAATAGTGGTGTTAATCGAAATGGGGATTTAGTGAGAAACTCGAACTCGACTAGATCAACGCTCGGGTATCGATTAATTGATTGACAAAACGTACATAATCCAATTAGACTAATATCTTGAATTAAAGTAATTCTAGAGATGCATCTAACTATATAAGAATTACTCTCTATTTTATATTGCTCTTCTCACTCCAACTCGACTAAGTCAACGCTCGGGTATCGATTAATTGATTGATAAACGTACATAATCCAATTAGACTAATATCTTGAATTAAAGTAATGCTAGAGATGCATCTAACTCGTATAAGAATTACTCTCTATTTTATATTGCTCTTCTCACTTTCCCTTAACTTGTGAGTGCTTTTAAGAGAAGTGAGAAGAACGATAAAAATAGAGGTACATTACTTAGGAATAATAGTGGTGTTAATCGAAATGGGGATTTAGTGAGAAACTCCAACTCGACTAGGTCAACACTCGGGTATCGATTAATTGATTGATAAACGTACATAATCCCGATTAGACTAATATCTTGAATTAAAGTAATTCTAGAGATGAATCTAATTGTATAAGAATTACTCTCTATTTTATATTGCTCTACTCACTTTCTCTTAACTTGTGAGTTCTTTTAATAGAAGTGTGAAGAACAATAAAAATGGAGGTACATTACTTAGGAATAGGGGAAGCATTAGGTACAATAAAGTAGGAAAATAATGTTCTTCCATACATATAATGTCGAAAATCCGAATTGGATAACTCTTTTCTTTTGGGCCTTGTATACTATTATTGTATATGAGTCGTGTATATGGGTATTCGGTTCGATTAAGTTCGAGTCATACAAATAGACCCATAGTATTTTTTTAGGGGACAGACCCATAGTATTGATTATTGTATAATATTGTACTATATTATTATTAGTTATAGCAACAAAAGATTATGTAAATAATCACAAATTGATTAATTATCAAAAAAAAACCAGAAATTGATTTGAACAAGCCTTTTTATTATGATAAAGAAATATGTACTTATCCTGTCAAAAAAAAAAGAAATATGTACTTAAAAAAATATATATTTTTGAAGTGGAGAAGACAACAAGTGAGATTCTTTGAACTTAACGAACCATTCCATCATTGAACCCAATTTACTCCCCTTCTTGGAACTTATGTGTTTCGATTACCAAAATGCAAAATAAATTTTTCATTACTTCCAATACTTTGAAACAAAGTAAAACCAATTCATATCTTCCAATTTCTACTATAAATATAACCCATCATTTGTTCATTATTTGCATCCACCATCTTTAGATAATTTGAAAAATCAATAGATAAAAAACAATGGCACTACAAGAGAGTCCAAAAACCCCATTCAATTCTTGCTTAGTTGCTTCTTCATCACCAATGGTCAAGGACAAATTGTATGATGGGGTTAAAGAACAATACTTGGCATTGAAAGGAGATGTTAAAAATCTCATGATGCGTTTTATTGAATCCGGAAACGGTCCTCTTCTCTATTCGTTGATGACTCCCAAAGATGAACCAATGGTTGGTTTAACAATGATGTATGAAGAACTTTCTGGTCAGATGATGAATTTCGCTACTCCTCGTAAGAGGATTGTATTGTCTACAACTCCAAAATCTACAAAGAAGAAGAAGGAAACCACCAAAGAGGTTACAAGTCCCCCGACGATTGCTCTTTCTGACTAATACTTCCTTGTTTCCTAATTATGTTGGAGTGGGTGCTTTTTTAATGTTTCTTAATTAATTAAGACATCTATCGGATATGGTGAATAAGTGTGATTTTCCCCGTTTTTTCTTTTCATGGTGGTAACTTTGGAAATTTTGGTTATGTAATTGGATGCATTAGTATCCATATAATTCTATGATATATGAAATATTAAGGTTTCTTTATTAATTATTGTCTATCTATCGACTTTGGTGAATAAGTGTGATTTTCCCCGTTTTTTCTTTTCATGGTGATAACTTGATTTTGGTTATGTAATTGGATGCATTAGTAATTATAAAAAAAAAAATATGGATGCATTAGTATCCATATAATTCTATAATATATGAATTATCTATATTTGATATATCATGTTATGTTGTAAAGAGCTAGATATGTTTTCAATGACACGGATGAAAAAACATTCTCAATAAAAAAAAAAGTTGTCAAACAAGGAATTTAACTTGAGAAAAAATGAAGTAAGAATGTTCATTCACAAGCCCAGAGAGTCAAACATCGTGGCTGACTCCTTAGCAAAGCAAGGACTTCAAAGGTGGGATGATTTTGTCGCATGGATGCGAGATCTGCTTTAGCTCTCTGCCCCTTCTGCGTGGCTTGGTTTGGTTTCATTTCCTTTTCCTAGTCTTGGTATGAAGGGTGGCAGTTAATTCATCCAGTAAGCTTTATTTATAAAGTAATTCTTTTGAAGGATGTAATGCAGGAAGTCAATGTGTAAACTTTCCATCTTTTATGATGGTGATGAAATGATCAAATGAAATGCAAACAAAAATTATCAAAAAAAAAAAAATGTTGTTGACTTGGCCTGGAGTGACGTGTAGAAACAAGAAGGTAGTGGTGAATGGGGGTGCCTAATTTAGGAATTTGATGGATACAATGTAGAAGTTGGGAATTTGAAATGGGAGTGATTGGCATTAATCCCCAATATTATGAGAGAACTAAAAATATATGCCATGTAAGCAGCCACGTCAACAGGGTAGGTGACCCTAAGGGTAAGCCAAACATTTTCCAAACTTGAATCCTAAAATCATGAACTCATGGAGCTAAACAACTACTAAACACCCTTGTGGCCTTAACCACTGATCAATCAAGTACTAATTTCTAAAAGCCCCAAATTCATTTGCAAACCCATTTTTCACCTTATTGGTTTTCCCTATTCAAAATATTAGAGAAAACAAGAACAAATCTAATATGTAAAATCAAATAAAGCAAAATTGAAAAGAGATCAGTTTGCTCAATCACGGAGAATCAAATACATAGATCTTGTATACTACTGATTCGTAGAAAAGTAATGACCAAAACCCAATCTAACAAAGCATAAGTAATCAAAATAAGATCAACAAACATTATATAAAACTGCAAACATTTTTCTTTCATCAAAATTCACAATACATATACCAATATGTAATACTAATACCCAGCTTAGATTTGAGATAAATCAACTGAACAAACATACTACTACAACTACAACTACTAGCATAGATCGAATTCCATTAGACCCGAAATTAGGCTCTTTCGCCTCGAATCCTCCTGGCAAGCTGGATATCCTTAGGCATAATAGTAACCCTCTTAGCATGAATAGCGCAGAGGTTAGTATCCTCAAAGAGACCCACCAAGTAGGCCTCAGCAGCCTCTTGAAGAGCGGCGACAGCAGAACTCTGGAAACGAAGATCAGTCTTGAAATCCTGAGCAATTTCTCTGACAAGCCTCTGGAATGGGAGCTTCCTGATGAGAAGCTCAGTGCTCTTCTGGTACTTCCTGATTTCACGAAGCGCAACGGTTCCCGGTCTGAATCTGTGGGGCTTCTTCACTCCTCCGGTTGCCGGGGCTGATTTCCTCGCAGCTTTAGTGGCCAGTTGCTTCCTTGGGGCCTTTCCTCCGGTGGACTTTCTAGCGGTTTGCTTAGTACGAGCCATTGTTTGAGGAGAGAGAGTGGGTAAAAAAAAGAGATTGAGATTTTAGGAGAGAGAATATTTGGGTATGGAAATGAGGCGGGATGGGATGATGATGTTTGGAGGAGACTGGGGGTTTATATAGAGGGGATTTGGGATGAGGAGGGAAGAGTTGTGGAAATGGGGAGTTTGAAGAAGTAGGTGGCAGCCGTTGATGATGGAGTTAATCGAAGGCGGAGATTTGATTACAGTGTGGTGTACACGGATTGTGGTGTTACGGATCGATGACGTGGGTATATTTTCCCGCTCTGGTTTTGAAGAGTTTGAATTTTACGAAATTTTTTTAGAGCAACGCTATTCATGGAAAGAGATTTTCTTTGATGGGATTGGGTGTTCCGATGTGACTTCTGAGCAAACAAAAAGAGCTTTTACTCGTTAGAGTTTTTTGTGCCAAATTATAAGGTTGGTTCTTTTCAACTTACTTTTGTTTATCTAAACTTATTAGACTTTATCTGAATTTAGTGGACTTATTTTATAAGTATGTCAAATTTTATTTTTGTTTAAATTTTACTTATTAATGCTTATTAGACCGTATTAATTCTTATTAGATCTTATTTAAACTTATTTGAACTTATTCTTTCTTATAAAGACTAAAAATAAGATAAACATAACATATCGTAAGTGAGTATTGTGTTTTTTTAAAAGGGTGTTAAATCATCAAGGCTCTATTCAATTTGACTTATTTTAATTTAATTCTAAAAAAAAAAATTCAGATATGCTATAATAAGTTTAAATGAAACATAACACCTTCCTTTAAAAAAAAAAGTTACATAAGACCTTATGAAGATTCGTTCAATTCAACTTATTTTCTTATATTGTCTTATTTTAGAAATAATAAGTTTAGATAAGTTCAATATAAATAAGTTCTTTTCAGACGATGTAACACTAAAATAATACGATTTTAGACAAAATAAGGTTTTATGTAAAAATTGAATAAGTTCTAATAAGTTTAAATGATTTAGTTTTAGAACAAATCAGTTACAGGCAATATAGCTTAAAATTAAATTTAATAAGTTCAAATTCATTCAAATAAGTTAAGATAGTCAAAATAAGTTGAACAAACTGGTCATCATTAGTATATATAAAATAGGATATTGATCTAATTCACTTATATTTTCATGCTTTTATTTTAAAACAAAATGGAACCATGCCAATGACAACATCTAGTTTAAATTTTTCTTATTTTTAAGTTTTTTTATAACAATCACTAGTGGAAAAAAGTCCAACTAATTCGGTTAAATTGGGTTTATCTTATCCAAAGATGGACCAGTAAGTTGGGTTCGGAGCTGTTGATGAAATTTAACTAATCCAGTTCAAAACCGGATTAGTTAACCATTAACTGAATTGGTTTTAAGGTGAAAATCGGATCAATTATTGGTTAAATGGTCCAGTTTTCATGTTAAAACCGGATCAATTGGGGTGTATTTTGTGTCAAAAAAAAGTCGAGCCTAACTACAGGCCACAGGCTATTAACAGTTGACACATTCAACAATTCCAAAAAAATGAAACAAAATAAATTCAACAGCCAACAACAAGGAAACAAATGACATCTGAACTATGAATGAAAAAAATATGAAAGAAATGACATCTGAATAAATGAAAAAAATTGAGAGTAATATGAATGAAATTTGGAACTAAAGTACAAGAGAAATTACATCTAAACTAACATTATATCAAATTACAAACAATAATAAATTCAAAAAAACATGATATTGAATCACAAACATTATACAATCTTATAAATTACATCTCAACTAAAAAAAACAAAGAATAAATCGCATCTAAACTATAATTCTATACCCTAAAAAAAAGTATTGAAATTGCATCTAAACTATACTTCTAAACCCTAAAAAACGAAAAAAGAATTGAAATTGCATCAAAACTATAATTCTAAAACCTAAAAAAACGAAAAAAAATAATTGAAATCGCATCTAAACTAAAAAGTGAAATGAAACAAATAACTGATGACAGAAAATTCATGACAGGAAAATGAAATGAAATCGCATA
This sequence comes from Beta lomatogona, assembly GCA_947646795.1. Lineage (NCBI taxonomy): Eukaryota > Viridiplantae > Streptophyta > Magnoliopsida > Caryophyllales > Amaranthaceae > Beta > Beta lomatogona. The sequence continues at coordinate 2,053,312 of CANSNZ010000066.1, read as the reverse complement.
AATTGAAATCGTCTCGCCAGTTGCTATTTTCGCTGAGTTGTTGGTCTTCGCTGATGGTGATGCTGGTGAACATGGGGAGAAGAAGAGAGATAATGGTGTCGACGATGTTGGCCACGAGGTGACGAGCGAGATAACTAACTGATGACAGGAAATTCATGGCGGTTAAGAGAGATGTTTTAGGGTTTGTGCGTTGAGAGAGGATAAGAGAGAAGAGAGGGATGATGGCTGAGGGAGATGAGTGAGGTCGAGGGAGGAAGGAAATGGGATTAGGATTTTAGAGAGGAGGAAGAGAGAGGATAGATGGAAGAGAGACTAGGGAAATGGGAAATGGGTTTGAGAGATTGAGGCCTGAGAGAGACGAGGGAAATGACGAGGGTGTGGCTTATTGTTTTTATAATTGGACCAGCCCAACTGATCCGGGTATGAATTGGACCAGATCAGTTGAGCAAGAGGATAAGATTGGATGAAAACATGGCCATATCTAAAACTCAACTGATTTGGGCATGGCAAGCAACCAGATCAGTTGACTTTAGTTGATCCGGTTTAGGAAAAACCGGATCAATTAACTTGTGTCATTTAAGGTTTTTTCCACTAGTGCAGTCCCTCATATTAATGTTAATTTTAGAAAGCAAAACCAGGAAAAGTTAAAGGGGATTGATCCATACCAAGTGTGACTTAGTTGCTCCATTTATAGTCTCTCTCTATATAAATCCATTTTAAAAGTTAATGAATTCAACTCGTAGTTTTGACTTCCAATCCGCAAATTACCTACATTTCCTCATCTTGAGGAACATAATAATAAGGAAATGAAAAAGATTGCGAGGGAACAAATTCCTTTTGACAAGATTGATAACCCTTGGTTTTGAAGATGATGGGAAACAGAGGACAAACTAGTTGTTATCTATATATCTATATAAAGCTAAGTACAATTTGCCTACGTGTCACTCTCACAATCAATTCGCTAAATGGCGTTCTCCATTGAAAATGTTAAATCCAATTGCCACGTGTAGATTGTTGCATAACTCAAGCATATGTGTCGCTTGCACATCATTCCCATGCGTGTGCCATGAAATTTCGATCTAGGCAAGAAATCAATAAATCAGTTACAATCATTTATATTAGGAAATAGTACTATAACGTTCCTAAATTCAAGCAAATAATCCTATTAAATCAATGGCTTAAAATACCTTCCCTTAGATCATCTTAAATAGACGGTTAAATTCTAGGAACATGTGTTGTTGATTGAAATCAATCATAGTATTAGTATGTCAACCAATCAATTTAAGATCTATTTAAATCAGTCATAATGTCGAATTAAATCAATAATTTAAAATCAACCATATAATTCCCCTATAATTTAGGAACAAATCAAGCAATCATACATTTTGTAAAATAAAAAAGGATTCAACTTAGCACTCTACCACAATATACATTGATGAATTGCTGAAATTGCACTATGCCGACGACATGCAAAACAAAAGTGTAGCAATCTATAATTAATCAAATTACAGCTTATTTTTTTATGAAACAAGAAAACAACTATGAAAAATTGAGGATATTAATAGGCATTTTTCCACTCAACTTAACATTCATGTTTAATTACATTATTCAAGTTTATAGTATATTGTGCAAATCTTTCTCAGTCACATAAATTCAGATAAGATATTACAAGACCAAATAATTTCATATTAGTTGAGTTAAGTTAAGATAAGAAAAAAAAATAAGTTGAAAAGAACAAGGACTACATTACATTATTCAAGTTTACAGTATATTGTGCAAAATCTTTATCAGCCCTAACTATCACATTTATTGATAATTATTGTAATACATGTATAATTATATTAAAGTATTAAATCAATCATTTTGGTTAAAAGGCATTCGATCTGATAGAATAGTACTAGCAAAAGGGGTTTAAAATTTTTATTTAAGCGGGTTGACTCGACACGACCCGTTTATTAAACGAGCTGGGTTAGAGTTGAACATTTTAACTCGAATCCGACACGACAACCCGTTTAACTACTATTCTACCATGAATATTATTAGTTGGGCTTCAAATAATATTAATATTTTTCATAAATATATAAGAGTTATTTTTCTGTTGTTCGATTTGATTTATTTAGGAAAGATATAAATATATAAGACAGTAGTTGAGAAATATATGATGTACATTTGTTTAGTTTACGTATATATGCGCGTTTGATAAATGGGTCGGGTAACCCGTTTAATAAATGTGTCGGGTTAGGGTTGAGTCTTATCAACCAAATTAATAAACGGGTCAGGTTAGTGTTGTGGATGTTCAATCCATTCACCGATGGACCCGACACGAATTTGACACAACAAGACATGTTTACCAGCTCTACAAACCATATCTACATAAAAACTTCCTGTGCATTGTTGCACGGGTATAAAGCTAGTATTTGATATATTTTTTTTGTTTATTGTTATGCAAGGTATCAATGTAAAGAGAGTAAAGAGAATACTAAATCGAAACCGAAGTTTAAATAAAGATTGAAGTAAATATACTCTACAAATAATGATGCATGATGGAAAGGAGCTTAGTCAGACATTAGGGTCTAACTAATCTCCCTTGTAAGGAATGAATATGGTGATGGCAAGGAACCGTGACTTTTTGTAAGGAACTCATAATTGTTCCTGGGTTGGGAACCGTTCCCTTGGCGTTAAGGATGGCAATCCAGTCTGGATTTGACCCTAGTCCGCTCCGACCAAAAGGAAAAAATTCGAGCCGACCTTGACAATAAAATAATATGAACCCAACTTCGTTTAAAAAGTCCGACTCCGAGTTGGAGGAGACTCGGACTCGGATTACATTAAAAAATCCGACATCTAAATCCGACTCCGACTTTAAGGCAATTTTTTTTTTTATATGAATGTATTATGTATGTATGATTTGACTGCAACTGTGTTATATATGATTTTTCCATTGAATAAATGATTGTTAAAAATAATAGCCATGTTTAGATTATTTGTACTATATAAGAATTTCATATGGTTATTTAAAAAAATAGTAATGATTATATTATTTGTATTATAGGAGATTTTTGTATTAAAAAAATGAGCCGAAAAAAATGTCATGTCGGATGTTAGAATTTTAAGTCAGCTCTAACTCGAATTTTCAAAATCAAGTTTTAAAAATCTGACTTCTTGTAGGGTCGGGGATGGATTATGTATAATCCTATCCAAGTCTGACCCGTTGACATCCTTACTTTGCTCAAAGAGTCTAAGGAACAAAGTTTGCACCTAAGGAACTGTTACATGCACTAAGGGTGCGTTCTCTTCACCTGAATAACCCTAAACTGAACTGAACTTATCTGAAGTGAACTAAACTGGACTGAACTTATTGGACCTGATTCAGCTTATTGGACCTGATTGCACCTGATTGGACTTGATTGAAAGTTATTGACCTGGTTAGAACTTATTAGACCTGATTGGACCTCAATAAAACTTATTAGACCTTATTGAACCTAATTGGAACTTATTTGACCTTATTAGAAAAAAAAATTGATAAGTAATAACACAAATATTACCCCTAATGTAAATACTACCCCTTAAAATTTATTATGAAATAATAATTATTAAAATTTTCCCTTCAAAAAAATAACGGTTTTTTCACCATATATCCCCGACAAATTGGAAAATTCACCATATACCCTTAATGTTTCAGAAATTCACCATATACCCCTGAGTTTTCAAAACTGTGCACCATGTACCCTTTTTGCTAACGGATGTTAACTCGCCGTTAGTTTTATTTACGATTTTGCCACCATTATCCCCTAACCCTAACTTTAACCCTAATCTAAATCCTAACCCTAAATTCTAAACCCTAATCCTTAACCCTAAGCCCACCCCCTCCCCAAACCCTAAGCCCGGCCCCACTCCCTCCACCGGCCCCCTCCCCCGTTGCATCCCCCACCCCCCCCCCACCCCTCCCCCTCCCCCGTCGCAGCCCCACCCTTCACCCACGTCGCAGCCCCATCCTCCCTCCCCACCCCCGTCGCAGCCCCCATCACCTCCCCTCCCCTCCGCCCGCATTTTCACACTTTCTCTCTCCTCTCTGTTTTTCCCAAATCCCGACGCACCACCCTATCTTCGTTGGCCATCACCGCCAAACGCACGCCGCACCACCAATCGTGTGCCGCTTGTTGTTGTTTTTGTTGCCGTCGACGGGGAAGGGGAGGGTGTTGGGGGAGGGAGAGTTTTGAGGGGGGAGAGCGACAAAGCAGCGGCAAGGGTGGGTGTTGGGGGAGGGGGAAATCGACGGGGAAGGAGTGGGTGTTTGGGGGAGGGGAAAATCGACGGGGAATGAGTGGGTGTTGGGGGAGGGGGAAATCGACGAGGAAGGGGAGGGGGAAATCGACAGTGAGGGAGTGGGGGAGGAGGAGGGGGAAATCGAAGGGGAAGGGGATGGGGAAATCGACGGTGAGGGAGTGGGGGAGGGGGAGGGGGCTGCGGCGGTGGAGTGGAGGGGATGGATGCGGCGGTGGAGAGGGGGGGGGCTGGGTTGGGTTGGGTTAGAGGGGGAGGGGGGGAGGGGTTAAGGGTTAGAGGGGAGGGAGGTGTGTTAGGGTTAGATTAGGGTTAGGGTTTAAAGATTAGGGTTAGATTAGGGTATTAGGATTTTAGGGTTTAGGGTTAATGGTGGCAATATTGTAAATAAAGCTAACGGTGAGTTAACGACAGTTAGAAAAAGGGTATATGGTGAACGTTTTCGGAAACTCAGGGGTACATGGTGCATATCTAAAACATTGAGGGTATATGGTGAATTTTTCAATTTGTCGGGAGTATATGGTGAAATAACCGAAAAAATAATAATTATTAATTATCTCTTATGATTAACAATTTAACAAAAAAAATACTATAACATTTATATCTTTCATTTTTATTAATAACGATAACATGTTATCTCTACTTATTTAAAAAACGAATTGCAAAATATTGTAATTACGATGATTATCATTGTTAACCTTATTTGACCATGATTATAATATTTTTAAATAATAATATAAGCAGCTCATAGTAATATGAATAATAAAATAATAGACAATAATACAAGTATAATACTATACATTGTAGTACTTTAATTACAAATTTTAACAATAACATAATCAACTAATAGTAATATGAATAATAAAATAATAGGCAATAATACAAACATTTAATAAAATAATAGACAATAATACAAGTATAATATTACATCCGTTTCTTTTTAATCTACATACTTTCCTTTTTGGTCTGTTTCTTTTTAATCTACACACTGTTGCTTTTATTTTTGGTAACATGTCACATCTACTTTCTCCTCTTTTTCCACCCATGTCATCCACTCTTTAATATTTGAACCTACTTTTTAGTTTCTCTCTCACACTTTTCAGTTTCTCTCTCCACCTTTTTAGTTTATCTCTCATACTTTTGCACTTTCTCCTTGGTTCTCCCCCAAAGTGAAGTGTGTAGATTGATTTGAAACGGAGGTAGTACTATATAATCATTGTGATACTTTAATTAAAATTTCTAATAATAACATAATCAGCTAATAGTAATATGAATAATAAAATAATAGACAATAATTTAAATGTTTATTGATCATTGACTATTTGGACCTTATTGGACCTGATTGGAACTAATTCCAGCTGATTGGAACTTATTGGACCTGATTGGAACTTATTGCCCTGATTGGACCTGATTGAAACTTATCTGAATTGAACTGAACTGATTGGACCTGAAACTTAATTTATTAAGGTGAAGAGAATCCACCCTAAATATAATTAAAACATACAGTTAACTGTAAATTAGTCTATACATATTAGTGGTTGATAATTAATCATGATCCATAGATCTAGGAAGTTGTTATTTATTTAAAGTTATCTTGGGATAATATGTAAGAGGTTTTTAATTAAATAAATAAAATAATTACTTTGTTATCTTGTTATAGTCATTTTTAGGAACATAAAATGCATTTAATTTGAGATTCTTCATTTTGTTATAAATAAAATATGATTATTGCAAAATAAATTTTGCACGTTCTATTTTCCATTACTAGTGGAAAAAACATTATACTTCCTCCGTTCCATAATAAGTAAAACATAGGAATTGGGCACAAGATTTAATAAACATCACTTTCAAAAGCCAAAAAGTCATAAAATACCCTTTACATTATCAAAAGGAGGAGAGAGAAAAGCAAACCACACAAGTTTGTGATGGGTACTCTTGTCATTTTGTCACTTTATTTTTTCCATTTAAGGTATGTTTCACTTATTTTAAAACGTTCTAAAATAGTAAGTGTTTCACTTATTATGGAACGGATGAAGTATGACACAACACAACATATCCGGTTTTTAAAAAACCGGATCCGTAAATCGTCAAATTTTTGGGCCTCAGAGTTGGACTCAGTAACTGGTCCGGTCCAATAGTGAACTAGATCGGGTAATAGAAAACAAATCTGGTTTTCTGTTAACTAATATGGTTCACTAAATCGGACCAGTTATTCAATTCTTTTCTTACCCCGCGTTTTTTCCCTCCTTGATTTCATTTCTCCCTCTTCTTCCTCTTTTCATTTCTCCCTCACTTCTCTTTTGCGCTTGAACTAGCTAGGGGTCATTCACGTTTCCATCGCCAACCACCCCACTGGGTTCCACCACCACCGAACCAACCTTACCGCCACCTGATGTCTCCCAGCGTTGTTGCTTTCCAAGTTGTTGTTGGTCGAAATTAGGTTGCACCCCCACCTGCTTCCCTCGCCTGGATGTGTTGCTCTTGAACTGCGGCTCCACCGACTCGCTGCTCTATCACCTACGCTGCACCACCACCTCTGCACCACTCCTTGACCCGCCCTACACCACTACATTCCTCCTCCACCTCATCCTAGGTTAATAATTTAATTATAGTTCATAACCTTTTGTTTTAATCTCATATTTGTAGCTTACAAGTTTATAATTAATAGTAGTTATGAATAATTGTTAGTGAAATTAGGTTGTATAATGGTTAAATGGTTTAAAGTTGTAACACCCCGTATTTTTACACCCGTTTAGTAATTATTTGCATTAATTTATTTTAGGAAAATAAATTCAGATTTCTTTTATTAAAAATATTTTCTTAGTAGTTTGACTTTATTTTAGAGGTGGTCAAAACAAATTCCTAGATTTACTAGGTTAAATACCAATATTTACCATATTAGTAGGGGTGTAAGTTCGGTTTTTGGTTTGGTTTTGTCCCTAAATCGAACCAAACCGAAATAAATCCGGTTCTAACATTTTAAGTCCAAATCCAAACCGAAATTCAGCCCAAACCAAACCAAGCCAAACCGAAACAATATCACCAAAATCAAACCGAACCGAACCAAACCGATTTTTGTATGTTCCAAAATCCAAACCAAACTAAACCCAAACAGAATGAAATAATAGTGATAGTACATTCGAATTTTTGTAACTAATTCTAAAAAAATTTAAAACAATGAAAATAAAAGCAGAGAATAACAACAATAACATAACAAATAATAGAAATCTCAAAACTTTATCTATCATAGTTGTAGATAACGAAATAATTTTACATTTGTAACATTTTAAATAACCAAAATAATCGTACATAATACCCAAAAATAACCTACATGTTACATATGACCAAAATAATGAAAAAAAAATACAAAAAACCTGATATTTGTTCTTCGATCTACTTCTATCAGAGATTCTTTGAGCTAAAGTTTGTTAATTAGCCTACCCATCAAAAGAGACACCACTTAGACCAAGCTCAATTCGTACTTAGCCTGCCCATCAAAAGAGAAAATTCCCCAATGCCTTTCAAAGTTCCTAGGGAGGGTGCTATTTGAGTCTTCATCAAATAGGTTGAAAAGATATATGTCCAGCAGTGAGATATACACCAAAGAGTGAAGAGAGAGAAAAATGGAGGAAAGAGAGAAATGGGAGACAACGAGTGAGATAGGGTTTGTTGATTAGGAGAGAAAACGGTTGGGGAATGGGGATGCGAGACTGGGAGTGAGCTAGGGATTGTAGAAGAAAAAACGGTTTGAGAGCTAAAAAATGGGCTAAACATTATATTAGAACTATTCACAAGCCCGTATGACTATATCTCATATGGATAATTCGGTTTGGTTTGGTTTTTTTCGGTTTTTTAAAATGAAAACCAAACCAAACTGAAAACCGAAATAATATATATTTTCCAATCCAAACCAAACTAATTTTTTTAAAAAATCCAAACCAAATTACAAAGGCTCTGTTCTTTTGGATTGAATAAATGAAAATTCAGTTCAGATCAGATTAGGCCAGTTCAGTTCAAATCAGATCAGTTCAGATCAATTCAGTTCAGATCAGATCAGATCAGTTCAGTTCAGACTTATTCAGATCAGTTAAGACTACAACTTAGTGATTTTATATTATTAATATTATTATTATTATTATTATTATTATTATTATTATTATTATTATTATCATCATCATCATTATTATTATTATTATTATTAATATTATTATTACTATTATTACTATTATTATTATTATATTCTTCTTATTATTCTTCTTATTATTGTCATTATTATTATTTTTATTATTATTATTACTATTATTATTATTACTATTATTATTTTTATTATATTATTATTATTATTATTTTTGTTATTATTGTTATTTTATTATTATTATTATTATTATTATTATTATATTATATTATATTATTATTATTTTTGATAATGTCACTTTTAAGCTTTTTGGAGGGTAGTTTTTAACCCATTGAATATAAAATAAGGGAGCGAGACAAGTGATAAAAAGAGTAATTTTTGGTGAAAGAAGTGAAAGATAGAAAAGTAATACTCCCTCCGATTTATTTTGTTGTTCCTATTTTGAATGGTTTTGTGAGAGAAAATTGGTTAAAGTAAGAAGAACTTTCGGAAACGGAGAATCACTGGTGACAATTATGAACTCAGTTGCAAATGAGAGAATCTGTACAATGAAAAATTCATACTTTAAAAAAAAAATAGGAGAAAAAAACTCCGATATAAAGTTAAATATAATGGGAGAGAAGGAGGAATTATAAATTGACCTGGAGGAAGAAATCTGTAGAAGTCACTGCTTAATTCCCAAACAACTTGTATATATATATATATATATATATTGTTATTTTTAGGAGACATAACAAAACCTAGAATATAATGGAAGAGAAGAAGCAATAGCACCGGGAGGGAAGTGTGATTTTCAAGCAATATAAATAGCATATTCTGGTAAAATCCCAAATTCATTAATAAAAAGTGGGATTTTTGTTTTAAGATATTATTCAAGGTTTACTGATTGTAGCAAGTCTTCCCTGATTGTAGCAATATTTTTTTAAAAATATATGTCAAATATAGTTTTGTAAATATAGGAGTAGTCAAATATATGTAAATATAGTTATGTATTTTGTAAATTAGGCAAGTCAATATTCAGTTGCTTAGAATTAGGAGTCATGCATGCTATTGTTACTATTCTATAGTATTAGGCGTGAAACATGCTATTGGTTTTGTATATATTGACTTGCGAATAGCAATCTTGGAGGAAAATATTATATTAATAATATTATTACTTCATATCATTATTATTCTACTCGTTATTACTAATATTACTCAATTCATAAGAATATTATTATTATGCATATTATTAGTATTAGTATTAATATTATTATTATCATTATCATTAATATTATTAATTATTATCATTATCAATGATGATAAAAATATTACTCTACTTGTAATTATTAATAATACTCAATTCAAATCAGTTTAGTTCAATTCAGATCAGATCAGTTCAGTTCAGACCAGTTCAGTTCAGACTTATTCATTTCAGTTCAGTTCAATTCAGACTTATTCAGTTCAGTTCAAACTTATTCAGTCCAAAAGAACATAGCCTAATTCGTTTTGGTTTGGTTTGGTTCGATTTTCGTTTTTAACCAAATAACTTACACCCCTACATACTAGTATAAGGAGAGAGAAAGTAAAGAAAAAGAAATTAAAAAAATTTAAAAAAGGAAAAGAAAGAAAAGAAAAGAAGGAAGAAGTGTTTACTGCTCTTCTTTCCTCCAAACCACCATGATCCACCTTTGGCTTCAAAAAAAAAATCTTCAACCTACAACATCATTAAAGCTACTTAATCTCCATCGACCATCATCATACTCCAACCATCATTCGTCCATCTTCACATTTCTTAGTTTTTTTGTGGGTATCTAGAGGAGAGAGAATTGCGGTTCGTACTTGTGATTTTCGGTCAAAAAATCGGATCAAATCAAGAGCTTTTCGGGGCCTTTATTGAGTAATATTAGTCTATACTTTCCCTAAGCAAGTAAGATTCCTTGTCATGTTTTAATTTCAGTTTTGGCTTAATTTCAAATTGGGGTTTTGTTAGTTTAGGGTTCTTGAGATAAATTGAATTGGGGGTTTTTTTATTATGAGTGTTGGGTGTAGCTTGATTGAAAGGATTTTTGCTTATTAATAATAAGTTTATCAACAAGAACTGTAACTCGTAGGAATTATAGTTCAGATTCGTAATTTGTGTTTTTCGTCAGTTTATGGGCGTTTTTAGCCAAAATACTATTTTACAAAAGTTGTTCGTATCAAAATTTCACCCAAGATAGGCTCAGGAAACGTTTCATTTGGATTTTATAGGAGAAAGTTATCCCTATGTTAAGTTTCTGCTGAAATTAAATATATAATGCATGTTATTTTCATGTAGTTAGTAGTAATTACAGTTTGACTTTTGTTGACTTTGTTATATTCTTTTTGGATTAAATTTAAAGTGAGTTGTTTGAAAAGGTAGTCAAGGCTCATTAAAGTGATTAAACTATGTAAAGTATAGTCAAGTGATTTATACTATATTATATTATATTGTAGATCGCGGGTTCGTAGAATAACCTTTTTGACTTGTAATTGAGATTGGTTGACTGTGGTTTGCTAATAAGGTAAGATTTCATACTAAGCTTGTACAGATTATTTCAGAAAGTATTTCATATTGATTTGTGATTTATATTGAGTTTGGAATCGTTTTTACGATGCTATCATGGAGATTTTAATTGTTTTGACGATATTTGTATCAAAATAATTTATGAGATTATTAAAAGGAGGAAGTTCCTCGTGAGACAAGTTTGAGATTATTAAAAGGAGGAAGTTCCTCGTGAGACATGTTGAGATTATGAAAAGGAGGAAGTTCCTCATTGTTACCAAGTTTTAATTAAATTGTGGGGTTGCCGGTAAGCGGTATTCCTCGAGTATGGAAGTATGTTGAGTTAACAGTGTCTCAACAATTTATTTTAGTAGTTGGGAGTATATTGATCAATACTTTTGCCATTCGTCTTCCTTCTTGATACGTTATCAAGTTAGGGGTATGCATACTAGGGACTTTGGTGTTTACCTTATCTAGTGAGCCTAGCTAGCTCATTGGATTTTTATTACTTCCTACTCACAGATTTCAAAGGAGTTATATTTGAAAGTTTTACAGAATGGTTTAGAAATAAAGTAAAATGGATTTGAATTATTGAAGGTTGTATATTCAAGTTGAATGTTGTACAGGTGAAATGATTTTGTGGAATACTATGTATGCATTCCACCTGCACATTGGATAGTTCAAAGTTGTTATTGGTATGAAATCTCGCTCAGCCTTTTGGCTGATATTACATATCTTCAATGTGCAGGGCTTGATGGAGACTAGCTTATATTGGGTGAGAGCGTTGACTTCACCTAGATGTAGATTTATTAAAGTTATGACTTCCGCTGCAATAGTTTAGAATTATGGTTTGTTATAGGAGTGTATTAATTAATTACATTTTCTTTTAGTTGTAATAGTTAATAATTAATATATGTACTAGTAGTAGTACCTTTCGCCTTGCTGTTATTAAATCTTTAATAACCGCGGCATAACAGCTCTTGAATTGTCCATGCTTTGTACTCTTATATGTTTTCTAAAGAAAGTGGAATTCAGGGTTGTTACAAAAGTTGTTTGATTTGAGTAAATTTGATTTTAGTTTAAGTAGTTAGTTTGTTTTTTAGGTTTTATGAACTAAGGCTTTGTTGTGGTTGTTATTGTTGTTGTACTTCCTAATTAGTTTAGTTAGGCTTAAACTTTAAATTTTGTTGTTGATTATTGGTTTAGCTATTTAGTTTAGTTTAGCTTACTTTATTTATTTTTTAGTTTTGTTTGATTTACTAATATATAAGTAATGTTAACTTTTTCATAGATACTTCTGCATGACGTATGCTTCAACTTCATTATTATATTGAAGCTAGCGACGAGACCAAGAAATAACCCCCCACGAGCTTCCCTATCTACAACCTTGATATTGGTATGTTATCACTCATATTTAAATTTCTCTCATAGTAAATTGTTTTAGATGTGCATTTATGTATATTTTTATTATTGAATTGAGATTAGATGTAAAATGTTTTGTTGTGTAAAAACCTCTATATGCATCATCATATCATATGCCTAGATACCCATTCAAGATTTACTCATTAGGAGTAAGTCTTGAATAATTCCCGGTTTGGGACTGTTTTTAGGGCTTGTTCTCTTCGGCATAAAACAACTGAACTGAACAGAATTGAATTGGTTGCAACTGAACTGATTGCAATTGAACTGAACTGAATTAAATTATAACTAATAGTAATGATAATAATTTAGGAACTGAACTGAATTGAACTGAATTAAATTATAACTAATAGTAATGATAACAATTTAGGAATTGAACTGAACTGAGCTGAATTGAACTGGTTGCAACTGAACTGAATTAAATTATAACTAATAGTAATGATAATAATTTAGGAACTGAACTGAATTGAACTGAACTGAACTGAGCTGAATTGAACTGAATTAAATTATAACTAATAGTAATGATAATAATTTAGGAACCGAATTGAATTGAACTGAACTGAACTGAAAAAAGCTGGGGAGAACATGCCCTTAGATGTTTAAATTATAATTGAACGTGCCATGCTTTTATGCACTCTTAATGATTATCCTACTTATGGCTACTTATCTGGGTACAAGAACAAAGGGAAGAAAGCATGCCCGATTTGCATCGATGACGCCAATTTTAGCTTGTTAGGCTCAATTTTCGTAATTCCGCGCATTTAGCACATGTTAGGGTGTGCCTAGTCGCATGGGGTGGGGTGCTTTGAACATTCGAAAATAACGGTGAATGGGCATGGCGGGGGTGCGAGGGTGTTGTGCAAGGGGAGGAGACCGTCGGGGGCTCGGGGGGGTAATTCTCGCGCATTTAGCACATGTTAGGGTGTGTCTAGTTCGCAGGGGGTGGGGGGTGCTTTGAACATTCGAAAATAACGGTGAATGGGCATGGCGGGGGTGCGAGGGGTGTTGTGCAAGGGAGAGGAGGCGCCATGGGCCGTGTGGAGGGGGAAGGTTGTGCGGCGGGGGTCTGTGCATGGGGATTGGGGGTGTGCGGGGGGCTCAGAGAGGGTGTGCATGGGAGTAGGCTGTGTGCAGCAGAGGGGATTTGTGCATTGGGGGTGTGCATGGGAGGAGTTGTGTAGCAGAGGGAGGGGTGCAGGGGCTATGGGGTATGCAGGGGATGGGGGGATGTTGTGCATGAGGGGAGCTCATTATTGGTCCTTTCTAAATTATGTGTGCTTGCATACGTATATGCACACTCTTGAACTTCACACTTATTATGTAGGATGTCTTGTAATAATCTTTACCATTCCTCTGCATTTTAATGTTGGCCCGCACACACTTATACACACACACACACACACCCTAAAGAAGGTCATTTTGAGCCGATTTTGGCCTTTTTAGCTCAAATTTCTTAATTTCCCGCATTTGGTCTCATGTTAGGTCACATATTGTTGTAACAAATACTTTAGAGTAAACTAATGTCCACTTACATGGTTAGAAATCCGATTCGGGTTGATGGATGTGATTTCGGACTGATTGGTCTTTTAAGTTCGCTTTCCTTAAGTTCCCGAATTTAGCGACATTTTGGTCATGAATAGTTCTAATAAGTACATATATAAATATTAGAGTTAATTAAAGTCTACTCACATGCTCTGAAACCCATTTTGGATAAATGAATGCCATTTTGGGTCGATTTTGGCATTTTAAGTTCGATTTCCTTAAGTTCCCGCATTTAGCGACATGTTTGATCATGAATAGTTCTAATAAGTACATATATAAATATTAGAGTCAATTAAAGTCTACACACATGCTTTGAAACACGTTTTGGGTATATGATGGTCATTTTGGCTTGATTTTGGCATTTTTAGCTCAATTTGCTTAATTTCCCGCATTTAGTATCATGTTAGGTCATATATAGTTCTAATAAGTACATATATAAGTATTAGAGTCAACTAAAGTCCACTGACATACTTTGAATCTCATTTAGGGTAAATGAATACCATTGTGGGCCTGTTTTGGTCTTTAAACCTCAATCTTAATTTCTCACATTATATTATTTTCTCAATATCCTTAGAGTCAAGTAAAATCTTACTAATGATCTTATATATGTTTCCTTATGTTTGTTTTATAAGGTATTCCTTGATGGCAAATCAAGGGAGGATTATTTCACCACTATTGAGACCAACGAGGTTCGAGATTTGCTATCACGCTACCTTACCGACGTTTGTATGTGAAGATGATGCCGCAGCTTTGCGTTTATTTGTTCTTATTATGTTACCAGCTAGCTATGTAGGTACAATTGGTGCTTATTTTGGATTTTAGTTCTCTTTATACCCAACCAAACGAAGCCTTAATTCATAGGAGTAATTGTCAGTCAGTTGGAGGAGTATCTAATGTTGTCTTTCCCTATAAATAGGACGTTATATTTCAATTGAAAAGTGTGTCTAACTAAGTGAAAGATTCATATCAGAGTTTAACAATGTTTTAACTTTCTAAAAGTGTCAGTGCGTTAGTTCCTAAAAGAGTTCATTTTTTTTGTCTTTGCAATTACTCTTCCAATCTCACTGCTTATTTTGTACTCCAATCTTAACAATGCTTATTTTGTGCGTTAGTTCCAATCTTTGCAATTACTTTGAGGTAAAGGGTTTTGAGTGAAAGCGTGTATTTATGAGCTTATGATAAGTAAGAGAAAAGAGAAAAGACTTATAGTTAAGTCTTGAGAAGAACAGTAGTTAAAGGAACTATTGTTATAAACTTGAATTTGTTGAGAATCTCAAGTGTTGACCCTTGAGATTTATAGATTGCAGCTGAGTTGTTGCCCTATTGTAATAAAGAGTTCGTTTTTTTTTTTTTTGGATGAGGGATGGGTATAAGAAAATCAATGGGTTCCCAACTATAAACCTTACCGTCTAGATAACCAACTCTATTAAAGAGGCTTTTAGAATTTTGATGAGAAATATGTGATTGCAAAAATTGTATGTTTAATGTTCTTTGGACATCACAAAAATTATTTTCTAAAGTTCTAGTAAAAAAAATTGTGCATAAATATCTCTAAAATATAATACGTTGTGTTGTAATATCAAAAAAAAGTTTTTATTTTAGGCTACAAATTATAGTAAGGATGAAATTTATGAAAAATAATATTTTTCTTATATATTATAATGTGTCAACGAAAATATGGGCTTAAAATTTTGCACAAATAGTTTTCATTAATTAATTAAAAAACATACAAAATCCTTGGACAAAATAGTTTTTTGTGAAGTCTACTTAAGAGTTTTTGCTCGACATAGCTCAAACCAGAGTGATCTTCATAGAAACGTTAAGAAGCTGAGAAAATATAAATATTATGTGGTTTTTAATAACACGTGAATCATATCAATGTGATTTCTCAATTATGAGTTATGAATATTCTATGAATAATAATAATGAATAACATTGTTTCTAAAAAACTGAAACATATCATATTTATGAAAAATTACTTAACTAGCTAAAGGACTTTAATTAACTTAGAATTAACAAAACTTTTCATTCTGTTACATCATAATCTTTATGTGCATACAAAATGTTCAATCCAAAATAAATTATTAGGTAGAGTTATAGTCCAGGCAAGTAGCAAAGGTCGTGTTTCAATCGATTTCATTATAAAATCGTATTAAATTGAATTATCATTGAATACTCACCAAATATTAAACAACATAGAAAACATATAGATTTAACTATAGATACTTGAAACTCTCAATTTGCTATTTTTACATTCTAGTTATAAAAAGTAGTATGAAAATTTTCAAAGCATATAATATTCCTTGATTTTGGACTTTCAATTTCAATTTGAGAAATAAAAAACGGGTGTTAATGAAAATGACTTAATAATCAAAACTAACTATAATAATTAGTTTTATTATGTTTTAGTAGACTTACAATATCTATTATATAAGCCAAGAGAGGAGGTATGGTGTCCCCCTTTGAAATAACTAGAATACCCTTTAATAATTTAAAACAACATTTTCTTTTTATAAAAAATAAAAAAATTGAAAATCAATGCAACTTGCCATATGAAATAAGTCAAAAATGGAATATGCAATCAACATTAATACTTTGACAAAATAGATTGACACAATCAATTCACGAAATTAAGTAGAATCTTCAATAATAGAAAATCAGCGATATATCCTAACAACATAATACTTCGTATTTACAAAGTTCAAACAATATGGTTTATTAACATTTACAATCGTTAAAGAACTATACTAAAGTCGTTGATAAGGAATTATTAAATCATCGACCAAAATTTTCAGTGACGGTATTGAACAGTTAAAAATCGGTCACCTTTAATTTAAAAAGATAGTAACATCTACAAAATAACCTCAATAATTTACATCACTACCAAAATAATTTTAGATTAAAAAGATATGTTCATTCGTACATATAACTACATAAGGTTGTTGACGCACGCATCGCATGCATATATGACTAGTGATATAAAAACAAAGTCTTCGTAAATACTCTCGTGTAAGATTCTAAAGGGGGTATTACCATCACTTTACACTTACCTAAAATAAATTAGGAAAAGTTAATTGAAATTGTCAAATATTTAAATAAGATAATCAAATCTATATAGTTGCAAATAAAATAAGTTGAATTCATATTCTACTAAAATTTCAAAACTCTTCAAGAAGACGAAGATCATACAAAATCCTGGTGAAGGCAAATATTGAAGATTATTATTATTTATGCACCCTTGTAATACTTTTTATAATAGCAGTTACTATAAATTGTTACTACACCACTCAATTAATACTCCCTCCGTTTCTTTTTAATCTACACCTTTTCCTTTTTGGTATGTTTCTCTTTTATCTACACACTGTTGCTTTTTCTATTTTTGGTAACATGTCACATCTACTTTCTCCTCTTATTCCACCCATGTCATCTACTTTTTGATATTTTAACCCACTTTTTAATATATCTCTCTCACTTTTCAATTTCTCTCTCCACCTTTTCAGTTTCTCTCTCATACTTTTACACTTTCTCCTTGATTCTCCCCCAAAGTGAAGTGAGTAAATTAAAATAAAACGGAGGGTGTAAAAAATTGGAGATACTTATTCATTGATTTTTCATACATAATTTCACTCGAGTTGTTCCTATAAAGAAAATGAGCAACCAATCTCAAAGTTATTATATACATGTCACGGGCCCAATATATCGTACCTATATGGAAAAATATGACCCAATATATAACTGAGTAAAATGGGAAATCAATTAACTTTGATTGTATCATAATCCATAATACTCTTATAAAAAAAATATGTTCTCTATAATCTCCAGATAGATCAATTATACAATTTAATATAATTAAATAAAGGATTATGTACCCCTAGTATTATTCTGGGCCATTTATAAGTGTCTCGTTTTAAATGGCCAAATTTCACTAAATCATACACTTAATAAACTCCACTTCAAATTGACCATTTAACTGTGAATGATTTGAATAGTCTTTAAATAAGACTATTAATATTGACGTTAACAAAATATATCTAAAATTCATATTAATACAAAAGTCCTTAATTGGGAGGCAAATCTCTTAGTTTAAGTCCTTCAAAAGAAAAATTGGTATAATTTATTAGTTTGATTACCTCAACCCAAACAGATTAACCTGAATATAAATGATTGTTAATTAAATAATCGATTTCCATTGATAACTATGTTTTGATCGTTTCTTTTATCCATCCACATCGGAATTGGTCATTTTATTTTGGAAAAATTGTCAAAAACTATCTTTTATAGGTACTTTTTAAAAAAAAAAAATCCTTCTATCACATTTATTGTTACTGTTACTACATATACCAAGGAAGATCAATTTGTGTGGGGTATGGGGTACGGGGTGAGTAAAGTAGGAGAGAGAAAGGGGGGTAAGGAAAATAAACAAATAAAAAGGGGTAAAGTAGGAGAGAGAAAGGGAGTAAAATTTAATTAATAGTGTAATGGTGGACCATATGATAGGGACATGAGAGGGTAAAAAGGGAAAAAAAAATGCCAAATAAGGATCAAAGAAAAAGAGTGAGGATCTTTTGGAAACGCACTTAAACGGAAATAGGGAGGATCTTTAGGAGCCGGAGGGAGTACCTTATAAGTGAAATTTTTTTAAAAAGCACTACCAAATTCAGAATTTCCTAACCTTGGTTAACTATTCCCTCCAAACCTCCACATCGACACATGCAAGGTACCTCATGGACTGATTCATAGGAGGAGCTTGACATCCTTCAAACTCATAAACAATAGAAAAAGCATTATTATATTTAATTTTGCAGCAAAAAAATATTTCATTTTCAAGCACCAAAGCGACAAATGGGTACTAGCAAATCACATAACCCTAAGCCGATTGTACGCAATTTGGCCCAAAATCAAATACCCAATTCTAAAAATAAGAAGAACCCTAAGTTAAAATTACCTGATTGATAGAAGAAAACATGAGGTGGGAGGAAAACAATTAAAAGAGAGTAGGGTAATGAATTTATAGAGGGGAGAATCGTGTGAAAGAAGAGGGAAGTCTCAAAAAAATGGAGGGATTTGGATAGAATAGTTAACCATGGTTAGGAAATGATAATAAAATATAAGTATAATATACAAACATCTCCCAATTTAATAAGCTACTAGTATTTTTTGCACGCTATGCGTGCGTGTCATATTAACATTATTTTTCTCAATTAGCTATTCGTCAGCGCTACAAAAAATTTGATTCGAACAAACATTTATAAGGATTTCTAATTTTTTAAATATATTTTTCTTAAATCAATGTTTCGTTGGTTTTTTTATTTATTTCTTCATCATTATTCATATCTCTATTATATAAGTGAACGAAATACAATGTAGAAGAAAGTCTGTGCTCAAATAAAGTGGAAGAATCTGCGTATGAGATTTATTCTTTGAATATTAATAAAGTGGAAGAGTTTGATTTATAGTAATAGAGATTACCGAATAATAATCAACATTTAGGTTTTAAAATGTTATCATTATAATTATTTATATGAAATTCAAGTTTTATTTTTTGTATAGATTGTTTCAATCAAGTTATATTGTCAACTTAATATTTTATTAGAGTTTTTCACACATATTTAATAAGAGGAAATCATTCTCCTTATTTTAATATTTAATTGAAATTTGAAATTCAATTCCATTATTAACTTGTTCAATATACTCCCTCCGTTTCATTTTAATTTACTCACTTCACTTTGGGGGAAAACCAAAGGGAAAGTGCAAAAGTATAAGAGATTAACTGAAAAGGTGGAGAGAGAAATTGAAAAGTAAGAGAGAGAAACTAAAAGGTGGGTTAAAATATCAAAAAGTGGATGACATAGTTGGAAAAATATGATAAAGTAGATGTGACATGTTACTAAAAATTGAAAAAACAACAGTGTCTAGATTTAAAAGAAACAGATAAAAAAGGAAAGTGTGTAGATTAAAAAGAATCGGAGGGAACATACGGCAAGTAGGAAGAAGAAAAGATTATTTAATATATATGGCAATTTAAATCATTAAGGGTATATTAGACTTTTTGTGCGGGGACACCATCTTCCTCCTCCCTTCACTTATATAATAGAGATATAAGATAAGATAAGTAAGTCAACTACCTTTTCTATAGGCTATATCAAGGGCTTTCGAAACAAAGTACTTGAATTGTTTTCCTTTTACTTACCGGTGTACTTACTTCAACACAAGAAGCGTGGGCAAATTTAGATTAAATTAGATTAATTTAGACAAAATAAGATAAGATAAGTTCAGATAAGATAAGATAAATTCACATAAGTCAAAATAAGTTGAATAGAACGGACCCTAATAATGACTTTACACAATACTTTATTATAAGATTCATTGTGAAAAGAAAAGAAAAGGAATGATTATAAGCATAATGCAACACAAGCTGCTAGCAAACACTAGCTTATCTGTTTCAAACGTTGATACCTTATTATAAAAAAAATGTTGATACCTATTGTAACGTTTTACAAAAGTTACTCATAATCTACTATAATCTCTACTTGCTATTATATCTGCTACCTTGCCAAAACACTCATATTTTCCTAAGTAGTGTTTTGATCTTGTCCAACCTTTACCCACCACCTAAAATGTTAGTGCCAAACATGGCCTTTGTAAGAAGAACTAGCTTATCTGTTCTAAGTATGCGAAGGAAATCAAAATCGATGTTGCAGTCATATGAAAATGGATGGAAGTCACTTGGTGGAAATTTTTATGTTTTACATATTTGTGATCTGCGGATGAAAGTATATGGAATTTTAAAAAAATTGGAATAAAACATAAAAATCGAAAGAACACAAATATGTAACGTAGAATCCGTGAAAACATGGCACTCCCGTCAAAAAACAAACATGGCACTCGAATTTCAAAAGTCAAAAGTGTACACAACCAAAATTTCGGAAATTTCAAACTCTAGGTAGGAGGCGGGAAGTATATCCACGTCATTGATCCGCAACATCACAATCCGTATAGACCACACTCTAATAAAATCTCCACCTTAGATTAACTCCATCATCAACGGCTACCACCTACTTCTTGAAACTCCCCATCTCCACAAGTACCACAACTCTTCCCTCCCCATCTCAAATCCCCCTATATAAACCCCCAATCTCCACCAAACACCATCATCCCATCCCGCCTCATTTCCAAACCCAAATATTCTCTCTCCTAAAATCTCAATCTCTTTTTTTTTCCCACTCTCTCTCCTCAAACAATGGCTCGTACTAAGCAAACCGCTAGAAAGTCCACCGGAGGAAAGGCCCCAAGGAAGCAACTGGCCACTAAAGCTGCGAGGAAATCAGCCCCGGCAACCGGAGGAGTGAAGAAGCCCCACAGATTCAGACCGGGAACCGTTGCGCTTCGTGAAATCAGGAAGTACCAGAAGAGCACTGAGCTTCTCATCAGGAAGCTCCCATTCCAGAGGCTTGTCAGAGAAATTGCTCAGGATTTCAAGACTGATCTTCGTTTCCAGAGTTCTGCTGTCGCCGCTCTTCAAGAGGCTGCTGAGGCCTACTTGGTGGGTCTCTTTGAGGATACTAACCTCTGCGCTATTCATGCTAAGAGGGTTACTATTATGCCTAAGGATATCCAGCTTGCTAGGAGGATTCGAGGTGAAAGAGCTTAATTTGGGGTTTGATTGAATTGGATTTGGTTCTTTAGGGTTTTAATGGTGTAGGTTGATGGTAATTGAAGATCTTAAAATTAATATAGCTACTGATGTATTTTGTAGTTATCTGTAGGGTGATGCTTAGTCAATGAAATTATTGACAAACTTAGTTTTGCTAATGAATATATCCCTTTGATATTTTGTGTTCTCTGATCTATTTTGTTTTCAAGATTTATGTTTCTTTAGCAGTTGTTTTTATATAAAGTTTCTATTTGAATCTCAAATCTGGTGTTCTGTAGTTGGGATTTGATTGAATTTGTTTTTTTCTGTTTGTATGTTGATACAAATGTCTGGAGGTCTGAGAATGTTTTGCTGATGTATAATTTCATAAGCTTATAATGAGGATTTAGATTTGTGTTCTTAAAGTATCAGTGGACTTAGTATATTCTGCAAATTTCAGCTGTTTTTGCTCCAGACCTTTTCATGATAGCTCTTGTGAATAGTCAATTTGGAAAATTACAAGGATGACTTAGTTTTGATATCATTTTTGGGTAAAAAATTTGCCGACCTTTGTGTATGCCTCTGGCTGATGTCAAGTATTGCTGGGCTTTGGAACTATGCAAAAAAAAAAAGGGTAACAAGCAAGATTTATCCTGTAGACTACACTGTAGGAATTGTATTAAATGATTTTGAGGATATCTCTTGTATAGTATGCCAAATTCTTTATTTGAAGCTATAAAGAAGCAAGCATTAAGGGTCTGTTCTGCCCAGCTTATTTTCAGTTCAATTCAGTTCAGTTCAGTTCAGTTCAGTTCCTAAATGATAATCATTACTATTAATTAGTTATAATTTAATTCAGTTAAGTTCAGTTCAATTCAGTAGTTTTATGCCGAAGAGAACATACCCTAAGTAAAATAAACCTTGTTTGTAGATTAGGAACTAATGGCCTATTGGCCAAATCCCTATCATTTCATCCTTGAACCTTACTATTTGTCTGCAATGTTTCATGTTCAGCAGTATATATATTGTGGGGCCGATATCTAGTCATTTGCCTACAAGACATGACATTATTGAATGTGTTTATGCTATTCAAGAGCACGACTTTCACCAAACCATTTCCTTTTGAATATTAGGAAATGTGAGATTGTTTCAGAACTCAGAAAGACAGTTTCTGACTGATAGCAAGAAATTGGGTGAAAACACATTTAACGGAGGTGTTATAGATTGATACTATCAATCTAACAAGCTCAGATTTGGATTGTGAAGTAGAAGTAACAGATATTGAATCAATCTAACAAGTTAATAGTGAAGAAGTGGCAACAGGAGTGTGAAGTCTTGTACTAAGGGTTGTGGATACAAGCTGAAATTTCACTATATACCATCACTCAATGTGTTGTTTACATTTGATTAATATAGCGAGCCATAGTAATAGTAACTAATAAAGTTCAACATAAATGCCACAAAATTGTTAGATTGAATCATAGAATATTTTCACTGATCTAAGCCGAAAATTTGCCCGCCCAATACACATGGACTCTTAACAACCTAACTTTTTTTTTGGTGAACACAAGTAACCAAAGTCAATCAACAGTCCTTACATTCCGCGAGATACAAATCCATACAGTAACTAGAGGGGTAGGGGAAGATTCTAGTTACATTTGCATCGTCTAAACTAGTGCGATAGTTTTTAGCCATGCCATCTGCAATTTTATTGTGTTGCCTCTTGCAATGTTTAATCTTCACGTTTGGGAGATCCCTCCATAGTTTTTTGCATTCACATAAAACACTCATATAGCTATGAGGAAAACCATCATGTTCACATAGGAGGTTAATCACTTGAAGACAATTCGAATAAATTATAGCCTTATGGATGTTGTAGATTTTTGCAATTTGGAGGCCTAATTCAATTGCCTTCAATTCCGACATGAACGAATCACAGGCATACCGCATAAGTCTTATAGCTAAAGCCCATTACCCATTCTCCCCCACTGTTCCTAATAACACCCCCACCCAATGTTTTCGCGGACTAGTGGTTTGCCCGCGCGCTACGCACGCGCATGACTAGGAATAGCTTGATTGGCATCTGGCCTACAATTATTTCTTGTTTTTATAAAAAAATATCGAATATGTCACGAGAAGCACATTTGTTTCTTTCGGGTAACCTCCCTTTTTCATCTAGCAATATATATTGCTACTTTTAGTTTCAACCAAGAAAATTTCATTTGCCCCTCACAATTTTCACTTCATATAGCCATATTCCCCCATATTATTCCTCTTTTTTGCTAGCAAATCTTCTTTAGACCATCAAGGTGAAAACTTTTTTATATCTAGAAAAAACGTAATCCTTTTATATATAATACCAAATTTTAACAAAATAGCATTTTCAAATGAGACATGCCAAACAAACTCTACGTAAGTACACATATTGTACAAAAATGCTTTGACAAAGCTAAATTTTTTTATGTTTGAACATTTCAATTTCAACACTCAAGAACATGATTTATATAGGAAGAAGCACACATTATCCCAAAATATCATATTGGTTACAATTAAGTGCTTGTATAATCTTTTGTTTGACCCACATGTTTAATAAATTGTTGTGGAGGAGAATTTCAATGTGCATTTATGCCAATTTTCATTCTTCAAATTCGGGCATTTAGTTTCTATTGATTGTATAAGGAGAGAGAAGACTACTTGTTCACCCCTTTGATAGGTAAGGTATATAAATACAAGTACAAGCATAAAGTCTAAAGAAAATGCACAACACTTTTTGTTGAGCAGACTGGTGTTTTTATCAGCACTTCGTTGATTGACATAAGAAGTGACCACAAGCCGGTTAATCCTACCAAATGGAATTCACAATCCAGCTTAGAACTTGGCTCCTTGAGAATGAAGTTACTGGGCCTACTTGTATCATGATATGTTTAGCGCTAAGTCATTATTAATGGTTTCAAAATCCACAGTTCCCTGCAATGTAATTGTATAGCTTTATGAGATTCATAGACAGCTTTATCAATATTTATAGATATTTAAAATTTGTGTTGATAACATGTCTTTCTACAAACACCCGAGTAAATAAGACTAAATATCTATTACTATTATGACCAAGCAATCTTTGTAAGCATTAGTATTTGCATAGTGAAGTATCAAAAAAGGAAGGTAAATAGAGAAAAGAGAAGAGCAAAAGGCTGCTGATTTGTATTAGGACTTAGCACTGAGTTATTGGACCCTAACAATATATTTTTTTAAGCATAAACATGATAGCAATAAAATCTATTTGATTGTTATAAATAGGTATGTATGGTGGAAAACTAATTTGGGCATACAAATCTGCTTCTTTTTTTTTCAACTAATTGTAACAATGTTACCAATATATATATATATATATATATATATATATATAAGGGACCGCAAAAGATTAAAGATACAACATCCAAATGAAGCAAAGAAATAAAGGCAAGAAGATAAAAATAAAGATTACCTGGAGAACGTCAGAACGGTCATGTTCTCTTTCTTTTCCGTTTTCCTCTTTGTCTTTCTTATTAGAAAGAAAGGAAAATGGAGGCATTGGGTGGCCGAACTCGACGGTTCCAAAACCAGAGGCATAGTGGTCAAATTAGACCACCAAAAACCATATCATCAAGTACCTATAATACAAAACAATATTGAAGTTATAATTCATATTTTTCGATTTGTGAATAAGGGATAATTTGATGCGCTGTAATTTTGGCAGACACAAACATCAACATGCCAGGACACACCCAAAATACAGACAAGAATAGCATAAACTGGTTCAGAGTTAGACTTTCTACCATTATATTAAGCTTGTCATTTGTATCTATAAAAGTAACCATTACTCTAATTGTACTCCCTCCGATCCAAACAAAGGATCACCTTAGCGTCTAAAATAAAATATAAATCACACGACAATGATATGCGGAACTGATGACACTAAAATATCAAGTACTAAATAAGGTTAAATAATACAAATATCAATGCCACTTCAAAGTACCAATGAAGTTTTGACCAAAAATATAAGCATCTGGCTAGTATATATGCAAGTTGATTTATTAATTCATATTTTCTGATGGAAGTCTTGCTAACTATTAGGGTCCTTCACCCTCTAAAGTTCTAGATAATTACCAGACTACAAAATCATTACTATGATCAAATGATCATCTTAGGGTCCTTCACCCTTTAGAGTTTTTTGCTAATGGTGTAATTAATTATAGTAAAAAGATTATATTATACAAGATTTAACAAGAAAAAAAACATAAAATTGTCTTCAAGATTTGAGAAAATCATACCCATTCACGTAACGCTTTTTTGATGAACCACCAAAAGTAATATAAATTTTAGTTCCCATTCTCCTGACGTGAGAAATGAAGAATATTACTATTTCGGTATAGACGCAAGAACTGAGCGACTTTTAGGATCACCCTCTACAAGAGAAAACTATCGCCAATGCAGAATGTAGCCTTCAGCCTCCAATATTAGCGCATGAAAGAAGAAATGAACAAAAGTACATGTTATAGGTTAGAGCTTTACTGAAAATTGATTGGCCATGCCAGCGGAAGCCTCACATAGACCAGGAATAATTTGCCATTGCCTAAACTCTCCCCTGACACCTCAAGATATGCTGCCACTTCTGCGACACAGTTGAGCAAAATGTTGACTTTAGACGAGAGAAACCAAAAGGCCAAAAGCCAATCACGAGACACATTTTTTCAAGAAGAAAGCAATATTATTACTCCATTCCTCCCAGCGGTACTCCTTGAGATGCTGAAGGTTTGGCGCTTTCTCTATTAAAAGGGTCAATATGAGTTTTTTTGCATAAAAGATCAGAAACAGTTAAAAAGGCAATTTAGTCAATCAAGACTGACACACTGAAGGTCATCCCAAATTTACCCTTCCATGGAATGCCTCTTCCCTAACATACGACCACAAACAAATACCGAGACGAACCTACAATGGAGAAGGAAACAGAGCAATAGAAAAAGACAAGAGAGAAAAGAACCAGTATGACTTGCGAGTTGTTACACTTAGGGCAAGAGGAAGAAAAAGGGAAGAAAAAAAAGGACCAATTAATAAGTAATTACCATCTTAATTACCTCCATAAATGTGAGAATAAACTCTTTCAGAATGTTAGCATGGCTGTTTAACATCCTCCTCCAAACTTGCTTAGGTGGAGCCACACTATCAAAGAAGAAAGAGACAAGGTAGTTTCCTGTGCTCAGTTGAAGAAAAAGAGACAGATATGGAGCAACCAATAACATAGTGAGCAATGAATTGATACAAATTGGAATACAGGAAAATACAGGAAGGTATGCAAAGGAAAAAAAATACGAACCTAGCAAAATACAATTTAGGTTTCGTAAGTAAAGCTCCAATTGGAAACTCATAAATGTCAGTTTAAACTCTAACGGACATTTCAATAATCATCTCCATAAAAGAGCAGCAAAAGAAAATATAGCAACTATTGGAAACAAGAGAAGTACTGAGCTGACTGCTCTCGTTCAAGGGCATCCTTATTCTCTGCCAATGCTTCACGAACAAACTACTTCTCAACACCTAAACCCTTCCTATTCTAAATTTCCGTCACAAACGCAAATCGTTCAATATCATAGAATAAATGAATAAACTAAGGGAGATTCTTACCTCCTCAACCCAATCAAGCAACGTGGCACTAAAGAGAAGTGTGAACTTTGGTAACATCATCTACTTTCCCTTCAAGAATAGTAAAAACAAGTTATCGAAAATGAATAGGGAAAAACATTACTTATTATGTAATAAGGGAAGGAAGGGGGTGGGGGGGGAATTTGGCTAATTATATTCGCATTAGCTAATTAAGTACCTTAAACACAGATCCTTTCACAGATGAATCATTGGTAACTGGGGACAGCAACATAGACTTATAATACAACTAACATAGCTCAACAGAAGTTAATCATATCATAATCAACTACTAACGAGGATTCTACTAATTACATGCACAAGTGGAAATGTATTTTCAAAGCTTCATCTCTACAAAATCAATATTGACAATCAAAGTATATTAAAACACGATACCACGTAGGAAGCATTAAGAAGTAAGAACCACTAATATGAACAATAATAGCGCACCTTTATTTTCCATACAAGTCATTCCATATATATGATTAAAGCTTAAATTTTTTTGCACATACTTTGAGCCAAGTAAGACTGATCAATCATTGAGCTTCGGTACTAACCAATCACCCACCTGCACACACACCACATATATCCACCCTTCCTAGTCCCTGCCACCCCTTCACATCTCCCTGCCAGCTCCCCTGCACACACAGCCTCCCTTTTACAGCCCACCTGCACACCACCACATATACCCCCTTCCCACCCACTGCCACCCCTTCCCAACCCCCCTTCACATCCCCCTGCACACACAACCCGCCTCTACAGCCCACCTGCACACACAATTCCCTTCCCATATGCACCATCTAAAACTTGCCAACTTTGACCAACCATTTCAGAACTTTTCACTTTGCACCATGAAAAACAATAAACCATATAATACAAATTAAATACACCTCACAAACAATAGAATTTACTTCAAACTTACTATGAATCAAAAGAACAACATATACATTACCCAATTCCAGTAGAAAATAACTACAAATAACTAAGAAACGACTTTGCCCTACAAAACACAAGAGCGAAACCAAAAAAATAAGCTCAGACATTAGAATTACATAGCAAAGTTTCAAATTCACTCAAAAAGATTGTAAAAAGGGTTAGGGTTTCTGTCAGCACCTTGAGAATCACCATTTTCCTTGGTCTTCTTCTCCACATTTCAAATTATATTCTAAGATGAAGGAAAAATTGAAGGACAAAGAAATGTAGAGCATTTTTAGATTCGATATGTAAAAAATGAAAATTATATGAAGTAGATACAATTTTAGCATGATACAGTTTAATGAAATGTTCACCAAACAACCACTTCAAAATTTCCAAAATGTCCACTACCCACTACAATGCATTGAACCCCATCACAGTGACAATGCACAATCAAACAACGAGGACGAAAGCTCAAAGACCCAAACTTTATTAAATATGCGATCCAGCAAGCAGCAATTATTCACCAAAACAAGAAAAAAAACAGCTACCTTCAATACAAGGCTGAAGAAATAGACCACTTTCAGCACTTTCATCTCTTCTAATTATAGCATCAACAACATCATTAAGGCGTTCCCAAAGTGTCTCAGGATCTATATACTCAACCTAATCAATGAAACAATGCACACCCAATAAGGTCAAAACACATCTAATAAAGATAAAAAGTACAAAAAATTGCTTAAACCCACAAAAACCCAGAAATCATACACACTAATTACCTCAGAATTAGCTTCAGAATACATAATTTACTCAGCTTTTAACACAACACAAGGCAACTTCTCTTGCCATTCTCTGTACATCTTCTCAACACCCAAACCCTTCCTTAAATTTTCTTTTCTCTTCCCAAGATCAGATATTGCCATCAGATGAGCTGACTGCTCTCGTTTAAGGGCATCCTTCTGCTCTGCCAATGCTTGCTGGAGATCATAGAACTTAGAACTCCACTCCTTTTCAATCAGGAGAAGGCCCATATTGTATTGGTAATCAAATAGTTGTGAGAAACATGCACACATTTAAAAACATGCAGAATTTTGTTAACAACTGGTATACTTCAGATTCCTAGTTTTCAAATTGGTGATTGTAAATTGTATTTTCTGTAATGCTTTCTTTTGTTGTCTTGCAGTAATTTTATTTTCGAATTTCGCAATTATTCTGCATCGGTTGAATCAGTTTCTTAATTTTCTCAATGCTTAATAAAATGTGAGCTACTCTTTAAGCATCCAAATTGAACCGAATATATTTTCCTAATTATCAGTTTATCACTCGTAACTCCGAAATTAGGTATTCATCCGAATAACTCTTTTCATTTTTTACAAAATCTCATACAAAATAAAACTTTGAAATTCATGTTATTTAATTTAATCTGTTTGGTAAAATAGATATTAGATAGATAAAATAACTATGTTTTGTTCAGAAATAAGACATGATTAGAAAAAGTATTCGAAAAAGTAAAAGAACGAAAAATATGAAGTATACCAGTTCTTGAATCAACAACCAACCTAGAAAACAAAGTTAATTGTGATCAAAACTAAACCAAAAAAATGGAAGATAACCTAGTATATGTTGATGGGGTTTTCTCTTGCACTCAAGTTCTTCAGATCCACAGCAGGCCGCAACACATCTACCATAAGAAGAAATTAAAAGAACCCAAAAATGAAACCAGTCAAATTCAAAGAGAGAGAGCGAATAGTAAATTGTAATCGAGGGTTAGGGTTTACAACACTTCGCTTGGCAAACCCTAATTGCGTACAAAGATGAGAGAGAATTGTCGTTTGAGGAGATGAGAGAGAGTGAAAGTGGCGTAAAATTATGCCACAGAATTGTCGTTTGAGGTGAGGAGAGAGAGAGTAAGAGAGAAAGAAAGATCGTGAGGCTCATGTAACCCGGATATGGAGGGTTGAGATTTCTTCTCCCTTAGCTACAGTAATTTGCAAGCTTTTGTCACTTAGAGAACTGTTCATATGAACAGTAGCAACACTTCCAACTTTTAAAAGGTCTAGGATATGGGTAAAGGAAGCATCAACATGCATAAAGAAATCACATGTCTCCTTAATCATGGGATTCACCTGGGCTACTGGGTTCATGTCTTCACGGGTTTGGGGAAGACCGTAGGCCTGGGCCCACATAGCAGCCAGCGCTACAGCCCGGTCAATCACCACGTTGGTCTTTTGTCACGCAAGCAGCACTCTATCATGTCTTTCCATACCTCGTGGCAAACATAAGGGATGAGGTCCATCCACCCAATCCCTCTATATCACTAGTCAAATTAAGTCTCAACCAATCCATGAAGGAAGAGTTTAGAAACGAGGGCTGGGCACACAACTCCCAAACAACCTACCTTTGGGGATACACTCCTATGTAATACGAAAGATATACTTAGAGCATTCAAGAATGTTGCCTTTAATGGATGGAAAACGTGTTTGAATCTTCCTATGAAAATAGGTGAAGTTAGCTACGAAATGGTTGGTTGCTAAAAACTTTTAGTGATCAAAACCTGAAAAAAACACTGTCCATGTAGCGTCTAAACAAAATTACATCATGGGCATTAGCAAAGAAATTTCTTGCTCTTGGTCACTGTTCTAGCGTCTAAACAAAAGTCACCTCGCGAACATTAGCAACAAAATTTCTTGCACTTGGTCACTATTCTCTATCGTTATATCTCGTTTATCTCCTGCTGCTGATATTAAATGAATGGAATATTGTCACTAAAAGTTGGAGTTGGAACAACACCTAAAAGTACTTCATCAATATTTTGCAAAAATAAACTTCATTGCTAGTTGTTTCGGGTGAAAACTTGTAAGATGGGGGAATTAGTCAAGACGAGGGGTCGATGACCGCTGAGAATAGCCGAGTGCTCGAGAGGTACCACGGAGACCTGCAAGAATGAAGGTTAGACTACCCCGGGGGTGTTTTCGAGATCGCCCCTCCGACGCTCAAGTCAGTTATGATGCTTAACTGTAAGTATTGAGTAGTTGGTCTGGAATTTATTACCTGTTCATTGATGAGACATTGGGTATTTATAGTGTTGCGGATTCCCATAAAGGGAACATTGATAGGATGGGACTTAGGGAGACTATTGGCTATGTTGCCTTTTTAGGCAATAAGCCTTTTCTGCCCCCCATCTGGGATCCCTAGGCATCCTGAGATTAGGGTAACCCTCCTGTGGGACCCATTGTACCCCCTGTCCGGGGGTTTGATGGACATCCTCAAAAAAATCGGGCCTAGGGAATATTGGTCCCAAACATTATCCCCACGCGAGATGTGTGAGGGAGGGCTCCCCAGAAGTCGCATGTTTCGCGGAAAGTTGAGTCTGTGCTTGGCTTGGGTTGGACCCGCGCATCCTGAGGGGTATCTTAAAGTTCATTAGAGATGTTTCGGAGACCAACGAGCCCCATATGTCTCAGGGGCTAATGAGCCCCATGTATCCCGAGGGGTGTCCTTGACCTTGCTCGAGATGTCTCCGGGGCTAATGAGCCCCATGTATCTCGAGGGGCGTCCTTGACCTCGCTCGAGATGTCCCAGGGGACAATAAGCCCCATTTATCTCGAGGGGCGTCCTTGACCTCGCTCGAGATGTCTCAGGGGTCAATGAGCCCCATGTATCTAGAGGGGTGTCCTGGACCTCGCTCGGGATGTCTCGGGGGCCAATGAGCCCCATGTATCTCGAGGGGTGTCCTTGACCTCGCTCGAGATGTCCCAGGGGCCAATGATCCCCATGTATCTCGAGGGGCGTCCTTGACCTAGCTCGAGATGTCTCAGGGGCCAATGAGCCCCATGTATCTCGAGGGGCGTCCTTGACCTCGCTCGAGATGTCTCAAGGGCCAGTGAGCCCCACGTATCTCGAGGGGGGGTCCTTGACCTCGCTCGAGATGTCCCAGGGGCCAATGAGCCCCATGTATCTCGAGGGGCGTCCTTGGCCTGGCTCGAGATGTCTCAGGGGACAATGAGCCCCATGTATCTCGAGGGGCATCCTCGACCTTGCTCGAGATGTCTCAGGGGCCAATGAGCCCCATGTATCTTGAGGGGCGTCCTTAACCTTGCTCGAGATGTCTCAGGGGCCAATGATCCCCGTGTATCTCGAGGGGTGTGTGATGTATCTCTCTTTGGAGGAGGTTAGGCGAATACTCTCCATGTTCCTTGAGGGATATCTTGGACCATCGCTCTGGGGTGTTTCGAGGGCCGATAGGGCCTGCGCGCCCGAGGGGTGTCCTGATGCCGTATCGCTTGACGGGCACCAGCTCCAGTAGTTGGGGTGACTTGGAGTAACCCTCACTCGATCTGTGTGAGGTGCCTAATTGTAGGTCTTTAGACTTAGCTGGGTTTAGTCAACTCAGTGAGTTGGGATGGACTGGTCGGGCAGCTAAGGCTGGTAGTCCTGGTTAGGGTGACTGTTGGGCCTGATTTAGGGACCAATGTCAGCATTGTTGCTCCTGGGAGTTTTCCAAGCCCGCGAGAGACCAATCGTTTCGTATGGTGTTTGTTTATAAATAGGGGGGGACCGTGTCATTTGTCCCATTCATGTTCTTTTCATTGTTGCTGTGTAAAAGATTTTCTCCTCGAGGGCGTACAAATCAACCGGCGTCTTTCATCAAAGTGCAGGATCTCGAGGGAGTTTTGTATAAGGTACGACGTACTTCCTTCCCTTTCTTTTTATTAATAAATAGACCCTTTCGGACAGGATCCCCTCTTGATAAATAACGGGGGGTTCTTTGTCTGGCTCGGATACCCCTCCGACACTACTCTAGCCCTTGTTCGATGGAGTGTTAATAAATGGGGTCCCTGTGGTGTCCGTAGCATTCGACTGTCTAGATCCCTCAAGGGTCCTCGACGCTTTACCTTGTTCGAGCGACGGGGATTCAATAATGTCCGATGGGAGAGAGGAGATAAATAATCCCCATACGAGGTGACCGTTGCTCGTCCTCGGGCAATTAGGAGTTACTTAGACCATCTTCTCGATGGCCAGGTTGTTCGAGTGATGGAGGGAAGATTCGAAGATTTTCTCATGAACCATGTACCAGCGGTGAAGAGGGGGAGACCCGGATTTAGGGCAAGGGTATCGTGCACTTCTTTGTTTGAGGGCCTTTCATGCAGTTCTTGTTGGATAACCTGTGCTTCCTTGAGACGTCGTATTGGATTCGACATCCTTACGCGTTGTACATCCCGAAGCCCGACGGGACTTTATGTACCCCTCCGACGGGCTGCGTGGCTCTGTATAAGGCCTATCTCGAGTTGGGGTTAAGATTCCCCATCCATCCCTTCATTGTCGAGGTGTTAAGTTCCTACAATCTGGCCCTTTGTCAGCTGATGCCCAACAGTGTGGGTTCGATGGTCGGGTTCCTCGCTATATGCGATATGATGGAGGTCGAGCCCTCCCTGACCCTCTGGAGGAACCTGATGAAGTTAGTCGTGATGTCTACGACATCAAACGGTGAGGGTTGGTATACCTTCCTGGCACGCTTCCCTTACAAGATTGTGGGGACTATGCCTTCGAACCAACAAAATTTCCGCACGGAGTTCGTGTATGTGTACCGGGCCGAGCAGTGGGACTTTCCAGTTGTTACTAGCCTCGAGGGCCCAAACATGGCTCTAAACAGGTCGGTGCCCAGAGTGTCGGAGGACGAGGCCAGGGTTGCCATTTACTGCTAGACCATCACTTCGATAGTCCATGGTGACAGAAAGCAAGTCCCCACCCATTGGAACCCCAATGCAAAGGATCTAAGCGATGAGCATTTCCTCTCTTCGATGGGACTGAGCCTGGCTTATCCAAAGGGTAGGGCCTCCACTACTAGGTGTCTACTTGCCTCGATTGGTGATGTATTTTGTTTTAACCCTTTGTTTGTTTAATTGTGCAGTTATTGCCCGTCGAGAGCTCAATGACATCATGCAGAAGCGACTAACGGCTAACCAGAGGGTGCAGAAGCAGATCCGGCAGAAAGTGTCGAGGGGGGAGACTCGTGTTCCTCGCCCTCCCAAGGTAACTTACGCCCCTCGATCTGACCATCTGGTTCTTGTGTTTCGTTTTGCTCTAACTTTGGTTTTTTTTTTTCATTTTCTAATAGGACCCTGTGAAGAGGCCTCGTAACCGCCCTCCTTCCGCGGCGGCTATCGTGGCGCCCCAGGTGGTGGAGGATAGGGGGAGGGCAGCGACCCTCGAACCGCCCTCTCGATCAACTGCGGCTTCCTCGAGGGCTGCGGAGGCGTAAGGGGAGCCTCCCCATCATGGGGAGGAGGCCCCTGGACAAAAGAGGGAACGGACGGGTGACGTGGAGCAAGCTTCGAAGCCCTTCACTGAGTTGTCCGGGATCGAGAAGGCCAGACGTTTTGACTTGGCTGTCAAGCGTATTCTGACCAAGGCAGATATCGATGTCTACCGGGCCTTGAGTGAAGAAGAAGAGGTCGAGGGGCTGCATGCTTCTTGGATCGATGTATGTTCCTGTTTCCTTCCATTGCTTTGTATGTTACTTCCATTGCTTTGTTTGTTTCCTCATTGTTTTGCTTGTTTCCAGTGCTCGGTTCGAATAGCTGTTATGAGCCATCGACACACTATCGGCTTTCGTCGACTCCGGGAGGATCTCGCTGAGCAGAGGAAGCTCGCTTTGAATTATAAGCTCGAGCTAGAGGCCGCCCAAAAAGACCTGGAAGAGAAGGAGAACAACTTCACTGTTCGAGAGGAGGGGTGGAGGAAGAAGATCCAGGATGCCCAGAGTCAGCGAGATTCGATCAAGAGGCAGTATGACTCCTCGAAGGGCGAATCTTAGAACGCTAGGGAACAGATCATCCTCGACTGGCAGAGATCTCAGGCCGGCAAGGACTTTACCGCGGACATGGGGCTCGAGGGGGCCGAGGTCGCGACAAAGGTTACTCTTGCTAAGCTGCGGGAGGCTTTGGCTAAGGTCTCTCCTTCGACCAACTGGGCCCTATTCGAGGAGGATTATAATGCCATCGTGGCGGCTGAGCTCGATGCTGACTCCTCCCTGGCTCTCGAGGCTCCTGTGGAAGGTGTCGATGGCCCTAATTCGGGGGAGGTCGGAGTTCGTGCTGAGAACGAAGATGCCTCGGAAAGAGAGGATGAGGGTGGAGAGGATGAGCTTGATGATACCTCCAGTTCGACCTCTCTCGTCTCCTCGAGCAGTTTGTCAAATAGCTCCTCTAGTGATGTTGAGTAGTTCTTGTATTTATGTTTTTGCCATTTGTATCTAGCTTGGATGTAGTTCTTTTAGGATGTATCTTTTGATTGAAATGAAAGACCCTTTTGCCCTTCGTCTCGTGTTGTCCTTCGAAGTCTATTTTTCGGTTGATGTGCTTGTTTGAACTAAACTGTTTTCGATATGATCTTATCTCAAGTGGTGCCTGCGAAGGGTTACTTCTCGAACTATACTTTCGAGTTGTAGGCCATTCGAGAGGTTTGCCCGAGTACTTTTTAGGTGTCCCTAAGAGTAAAGCCCTTCGTTGGGGCTAGGCATCGAGGGGGCAGTGCCTCTTTTTAGTATATTGTGTCCCTGTATGATGTTTTTGATGCTGAGGGTAAGACTGTCTCCCTTATGCCTTGCGTGCCCTGGGGGCTTTGGGCCCTGTATCAGATACGTGGCAGGCCTTTAGGGTGATGGGCTCCTGTTCTGGTAAGGCCCATAAGGGTAGTTATGACAGCCTTGAAATTCGTGATTTGTTTTTCTTATAAGTATGAGGTGTTTCAACGTCGTCATTACACCATTTGCATCTTCTCTCTTCAGTCTTTCAATCTCGACCATCCTTTTTGTCTCTATTGCGATTTCTCAGCCGTTGATCACCCCCGAGGCTCTTCGAGCGGCCAAGCGCCGCCAGCTGGCGAAGGCCGGCTTGAACTCCGCCACTGCTTCCTCGAGGTTTCCTGATACCTCGAAGGTAGAGCTGATCAACTCCAGCCCGGCCCGGTTTTTGGGCGGGCTTGGGCAGTTTTTTTGGGCCCGACCAAAATTTTTTTTTTTGGGCGGGCTTTGGACAAGCCAAAAAACACTTTTTAGTCTAAATTTTGGGCCCGACCCGTTTTGGCCCGCAAAAGCCCGCTCGGCCCGGCCCGAAATACCGGGCTTTGGGCACAAATTTTTGGCCTGGATTTGGGCCCGGCCCGCACAATGGACAATTTTTTTTGTGCGGCCCGACCCGCACCCGGCCCGGCCCATGATCACCTCTACTCGAAGGCGATTAAGATCGAGGGAGTGACCTCGACTGAGGATGTGACTGTGGCTTCGGCCGCTAAGGCCCTTCCTCCCTGGGCTCCTGTGGTGAAGCAGGAGACCCTCGAGGCCAAATTCGAGGGAAACTTTCTTTTCCCCTTACTTTTCCCGTCACTTCGTTTGGGGTGCAGCAGGCCCCAGCGAAGAAGCTGAAGGTCGAGGGATCATCCTCTTCGACGGCTCCTGTTCCATTTTCTGCCCTCTCAAGAGCAGATCTAGCAGGGAGGTTTGAGAGGGCCTCCCCTTATCTGATGACGGCTGTCGATGATGCGGCGTGTTTGGCCACCGATGGCCCGAAGCTTGAGGCCTTTAAGGCCACCCTTGTCGAGGTATGTCTATTTCTCTAATCTCTTTTTCCCAGATGGTTTTTGTTGCTTACTCGCATGTGTTTCTCGCAGCTCTCGATCAGGGTGTCCGCTTTGGCTCGCCGTCCTCGGGGTTCTGCCCCTGCTGAAGTCAAGGACCAGATGTCCTTCGACGAGAGGAGTTCCCTTAACAACCAGATCCGGATTGCTGAGTTGAATCTTTCCGAGGCTGAGGAGCCATTAAAAAGGACTAATTTTCCTTCTAGGAGAAGATGGCCGAGGCTCAGCAGACCATCGAGGACCTCACTGAGCAGAGGGACTCGGCCAGTAGGAGGCAGCGTCAGGCCTCGAAGGACAGGAATGAGGCCTTGGCCAAGGCGGAGAAGGCCGACAAGAGGGCCACTGAGGCCATCAAGGAGGCTACCGCTTGCCGGGAGCTGATCATCGAGCTGATCAATGGCTCGCTATTACTAGTTCCTCACGATCTTCCTCCCACTATGATGGACAAGGAGGCACTTGTTCAAGCTGTCGAGGACGGGGTAGAGGCTCGGATTAGCTAACGCGATTTTGTTTCTCGCGATCTTGACTACACCGTTGATCTCTTACCTCGATTGGCCCCTGCTGTTTGTTTAAACGAGGTATGAGTCTTGAACTCGTTTTTTCACTTATTTTGACATGATCAAAATATTAACCATTGATATCTTCTTTTAGCAGGAGGCGTCGGAGGCTCGCGCCTCGTTTGTTCCGGATCTAAGAATCCAGTATGTCGGCGAGACCGGGACTGTTGAGAGACGGTCGATGTTGCCTCGGAGGCGGAGCAACCTGTTGTTCGCGCTATGCCAGCGCATGTGAGCTCGGTAAGTATTGAAGGTCTGGAACTTCCGCTTACTTGTTTTGTTTGCTTTGACTTATGTATTGTGTTTATTTTCAGGTTCCTCGGGAGACTGTCGTCCCGATTCTCCGAGTGGTTGACTCGCTGAAGCATGGGATGTCGAAGCTCAGGAGAAGCATGTCTTGCCGATCCGCTGCGTATAGCCAGGTAGATTACTACATTGCACTTTGATTGTTTTTTGTACCGATTTCTAATGCTTTGTGACATTTTATGCAGCCTCGTCCCCAGGAGGGTGGGCCTCGTCCTGAGGCTAGAGTGTCGACCCAGTCTAGGCTCTCGACCAAGACTCCGCGGGATTCATTTTCTGAGAGGCCTCGGATGAATGCATTTGCTGGGCGATTCGACACGGGAGGCATGGGATTCATGGGGGATGCTAGATCCAACCCCTACTCTTGGATTCCCCCGATGTGGATGCAACATATGCAGATGCAACAGATGTCGCAGATGCAGCAGATGCCGTCTATGTGGCCGACGCAGCCGATATATCCTCCTCCGCAGCCAGGGATCGGCTATGACTGGTGAGGATCTCATAGGGGCGAATCGAGCGGTGTACGGATTGAGGAGCCGGAGGACTCCTCCTCGAGGGAACAGGATCCTCCTTCTTCTTAGATTTCTGTTTTCTTTTGCTCTTGTATACTTGTGACCTGCATTCTCATTATGACATGTATACTTTGCATATGGATATGTATTGCACCTTTGTTTTGATTGTTGTTTTATTAGTGCTATTTCTTATGCTGTTGATTGACTCTCGTTAGCAATGCAATTTCTACGCGACTCAATTCCTAAAATGCAGTGCATGGATGCAGAACAAAATATTAGATTTGACTCAACTTTCTAATGCAATGCAACTAACTCAAAATAAATATGCTCTCTTTTTGTTTTTAAAGTTTGAATGGAGCGTAGTCGACCTTCTCCCAACAAAAAAGAAAGCAAATAAAGAAAAGAAGAAAGGGGGAGTGGGAGGGTGGGTTTTTGAATAAATCACATAAAAAGTGTTTATATGAGTGAAACAAAATAGGTGAAAGTCCGCAATGGCATGTCATCTGAGATGCACAAGATTTCGGAATTTGTGTGCATGAGAGGAGGTGCGCCTGGCGCATGTGGGTTATGCGCAGCACAAGGAACTACGCTTGGCACAATAAGGTGCGTCCGACGCGCTATTCCGTGTGGAGCGCAGTTTATGTGCGTGACGCGTTTTTTTAGTCTGGAGAGTCGAATCTTAGTCCGTACAGGATTGGGACACGGACTATTATAAATATAAGGGGATGCGACGAATATTCATTAATTCGAGTTCAGTAAATTCTGTCTGCAACTTTTTTTTTCTCTATAATACGTCCCTGCAAATATTTGATTGCTTCCTATGGCTTTTGAACCAATGTTGAGCGGGTGGCTGTCGGCGTTGACCAATGCTGAGAAACAAGCACTAGAAAGGCGACATATGCATGTACTGGCATCCTTAAAGTTTGTACAATTGGACTATAATTTCCTTTATGCAGCTGTTAATTTTTGGGATGTCACCAATCATTGTTTCTGCTTTGGGAATCATGAGTTAACTATTTTGCCTGAGTAATTTGGTGCTATAATTGACTTGCCTTGTAGTAAATTACCCTGGGTCCCTAGTCTGGAGGAATTTTTTTTTAGGACTTTGGAAGATTTATGGGTTTGAAAGAAGAAAATATATCTGAAATTGTGTATGGGAGGAGGGTGAATTTGACTAGATTAGCTGCAAAGTATAGTACTCCTACTGAAAGGGCTAGGCAGACATATCGTATGCAGGCGTTGGTATTTTGTCTGCGTAGTCGATTTTTATTTGTGAACGGGGACAACAATGGTGGCTTTTCGTCCCTGATTACTGTGGCAGAGCAACTGGAGGTAGGACGAACTCCGATGCTGTGTGTAGGGGAGATGATCATCAGTTTATATGCTGTGAATAAAGATCCAAAAGGGCAATTTTCAGGAAGGCCCCTACTATTGCAGGTAAAAATATATTTTTTTAGTCATGAACAAAAAAAATTATTTTGCCATGTTAATTTTGACATATTATGACTCTATGTGAAGCAATAATATATATAATAATATGTCTTATTATGACACGACGGGAAGTAATAACAGGGTCGTTATATTATTTTGTAATAACATCGTAACGAATGTTAGAAAGCAAAAATCGATCCGGCAATGATAGTGCCGTGCGCTAGACGCAGAAAGGTGTGTCCAGCGCTGAGCGGCGCCGGGCGCAGTTATGGTGCGTCTGACACACTGTTTGTTTTTTCCAATTATTATTACGTAATGTGAAGCAATAATATTTTTTATGTATTGTTATTACTCTATAGGAAGCAATAAGAATGTATCTTTTTATATTTATTATCACTCTATGGGTAGCAATAATAAAATATATTTTGCGTTTATTATTACTCTATGTGAAGCAATAATAATATATATTTTTTCTGT
This sequence comes from Beta lomatogona, assembly GCA_947646795.1. Taxonomy (NCBI): domain Eukaryota; kingdom Viridiplantae; phylum Streptophyta; class Magnoliopsida; order Caryophyllales; family Amaranthaceae; genus Beta; species Beta lomatogona. Next base: position 2,013,288 of record CANSNZ010000066.1, on the reverse strand, counting down.
TGATGCAGATCTGGCTGATGGAGCATTTGAGTTGATCCTCCAGAGAATATGGAGAAATATAACAAAAAGGTTTCATCGGCGGGAAGAAGATTGTTACTAAAAAATATTTTGAGGCCTGGACCCCTTTCTTTGGGGATGACGAGCTGAGTGTTAGGTGGGTAGTACCATGGTGGAAAATCGGGTCGATGGTAGGTATGCGTGACGATTCTCCCTATGTGAGGTTGTGTAGTCTGTATACCATGACCTTTTATTTTCCTTCGAGGGTATTGAGACAGTATGGGTACCGTCAACTAATTCCTGCAGATGAAACTATTGCTCTTAAAATATACGGTCTGACCAGGAGTGGAATTAGGAAGTGGGAGAGATATTGGGGAGAGCGCCCAATTTGGTATACCCAGGAAATATTAGAATCTGAGAAGGTCTCTAAGAGTTACTCCCTCCGTCCCATAATACTCTTGACACTTATCAGGGCACGTTGTTTTAGATGATAAGTTGTTGTTTGGTTATCAATTGTTATTTTATTAAACAGGTAGATGTGATAGGAGTTAGTAGGTAATAAAAGTAGTATTATTTTATTTGGTGGAGAGAGAGTGTGGGCATACTTGGCCCGATCGGGTGACTTATCCGACACGCGCATTTAATGATTTTCGGGCTATTTTTTTTAGAGGACTTTTCCTAGTTGTTTTAGGATTAGTATAAATAGCAAAATCAGAATATTACTTTTCATCTGGGTTTTTAGTCTTTATTTCTCATAGTTTCTCTCAAGAACCCTAGTTTTACTACTTTTCTTTTTGGATTCAAGATCAAACCTTTTGGATTAATTCACAAGTTCAATATAGTTCTTTAGTTTGGTAATCTTCTTCATTGCTTTCTCTATTATTGATTACATTGATTTCTTAGTTATTTGCAATAGTTCAAAGTATGAATTTTTACATTGATTTTGTTATTGTTTTCGCAAGCATGAGTGAGTAGTTTTATTTCTAGGATTGTGGGGACCTATGTATGCAATGAGGGATTGATAGATTAGTGTAATTACCTTTTATTTCAATTGTTTCCTGCGATTGAATCGTTCATGCTAGATTTATGAATTAGGCCTGATTTGTATTTATACTATCGCAATATTGAATCTACTTCGAGAGGAGAGGTTTCATATAGGCTTTCAATCATTAGGCATAATGATCCTTGACCATGCGAGAGCGGCTAGGTGATCTTTGAGGGAGGTAATGTTCAGAGAAATTACATGTGCCCTAGATAAATTGACTTATTGAGTGATTATTATTCGTCTCTGATTTCCCGAATTGTATGCATAGTGATCCATAGTCCTAGTTCTTTATTAATTGATTCTTACCTTCGTATTTAGTTCTGTCATTTGCTTATTAGTTTAGTCACACACCCATTTTCATCTGATTTAGTTAGTATAATATTAGAATTCAGATACAATAGTATAACTTTCTCCCTGTGGATTCGATCCTGACTTCCCTGACTACTTGTTAGTGGACCTTAGGTTATTTTTTATAAGGTGATACGACTTTAGCCTGTCAGCTTTCATTTCTGACTTTCCATCTTTTAGAGATTTGGTTGATGATCAAAGATGAATCACCATATACTCTTAGTTTCTTAATGTCGAGGGATACTGCGACCTGGAGCCCTATGATGCATGCTTTGTACTCGGCTGCGCTGTTAGTAACGTCGAAGTCGAGTTTAACAGAGAGAGGAGTGTGTTCGCCTTCAGGTGATACCAGGAGTACCCGAACGACACATCCCTTTTGGTTGGAAGCACCATTGAAGTATAGTGCCCAACTTCCGCCTTCCGTCATGAGAAGGTCTTCATCAGGAAATTCATACTCCTCGCGAGATTCATCTAGAGGGAAATCTGCTAGGAAGTCTGAACCGGCGTTGCGTTTGATGGATTTATGAGGGATAAATTTTAAGTCAAATTCGGCCAACATTACTACCTAGCCGGAGAGCCTACCATGAAGGACTGGCTTTTCAAATAAGAACTTGAGAGGGTCTAGTCGTGACATTATATGGATTGTGTGAGTAAGCATATAATGCCTAAGCTTCTTAGTTGCCCAGACTAGTGCAAGACAAAGCTTTTCTAAGGGAGTGTAACGAGATTCGTAATCTAAGAGCTTTTTACTAAAGTAAATGGCACACTCTTTCCCGTCAACCTCTTGTGCCAACATGGCCCCAACTGCGGTCTTAGTCACAGTCAAATAGAGTCTTAGAGGTATGTTAGGCAAAGCAGGTGCTAAGACAGGTGGATTGGCTAGGTATTCTTTGCTTTTGTCAAAGGCTTTTTTGCAATCCTCATCCCATTCAGCAGCGACACTCTTTTTAAGCTTTTTAAAGATGGGCTCACACACCATGGTCAGTTTAGAGATTAACCTACTGATGTATTGAATTTTACCTAAGAACCCCCTTATATGCTTTTCATTTTTAGGTGGAGACATGGTCATGATAGCTGTTGTTTTAGTAGGGTCGATTTCAATCCCTTTAGAATTGATGACATAACCTAGGAGTTTCCCAGAAGTGACCCCAAAAGCACATTTTTGTGGATTAAGCCTCATGTTATATTTTCGAAGTCTCATGAAGAACTTCTCAAGGGTGGTATGGTGTCCCTCTCTATCTTTGGACTTAACTATCATATCATCTACATAGACTTCTACCTTTTTATGCATCATGTAATGGAGAAGGGTTGTCGCAGTTCTTTGGTAGTTTCCCCAGCGTTTTTTAACCCAAAAGGCATAACAGTATAGCAAAAGGTCACCCACGGAGTGATGAAGGTGGTCTTTTCCATATCTTCCTCAGCCATTTTTACCTGATTATATCCCGCATACCCATCCATGAAGGAGAGAATGGCATGGTTAGCAGTATTGTCCACTAGGATGTCTATGTGAGGTAAGGGGAAGTCGTCTTTGGGGCTTGCTTTGTTGAGGTCTCTATAGTCAACGCACATCCTAACCCTCCCATCTTTTTTTTAGTTACAGACACGATGTTGGCTATTCAGTCAGGATAGTTAGCTACGTTAATAAAACCTGCATTAAGTTGTTTAATAACTTCTTCCTTGATTTTTAGGGCTACGTCGGGTATCATTCTGCATAACTTTTGTTTGACAGGTTTCATCCCTTTGATTAGGGGAATGGTATGCTGAGCGATTTCACAATCAATGCCTGGCATGTCCAGATAGGACCATGCGAATACGTCGATATATTCAATTAACGTTTTGATTAATTGAGCGCGTTAGCATTCGCCTAAAGTTAATCCAATTCTTACCTCCTTTGGTTCATTATCTTCTGAAAGATTAATTTTTTCTGTTTCTTCGGTGATTGGAGTCTTATTTTTAATTTTTTCCACTACTTTAATTATTTCTTTTTCAGACTCATTGTTGCAATCAGAAGGAGAAGGAGAAAAAGTAGAGATATTGCACAAGTCATAAGCAAATGAGTTCATATTATTGAAATCAGAAATCATAGAGTTGAACAATGACTTGGCAGAAAGTAAAGACTCTACTTGGACACTAGGATCAATAGACTTAGACATAGTCCCAATTGGGACACTAGACTCAACAGACTCTGACTCGGATGACTCGGACTCTTCAAACATCAGCCCTTCCCCGGTGGTGAAGATCATCTTTTTTCCATCTGGCGTAGTCAGTTTGATAGTTTTCCTTCATCCTTGCATGGTGCCACTTGCGGGGGGTGATTAGCATGGCAGGGTCGAAGGCCTCGTGTTGTAGCAGGGCCTGAATTTGAGCAGTGTTGTTTGGGCATCCGACTCGTTTTTGACCGAATAGCAGTCCCAATGCCTTCTAGTCTAAACAGTCTTCGGTAAACTGTTTAATTGTGGGATCCTAAATCCCTTTTTTAGAAAGTGACAGTCCAGAAATATTTCAAATCCGGGGTAGATCACTCCATCCTTAGCCTGATAGAATGGTTCAAGGAATTGATAGCAAGGATAATCTTCTCCTTCCCTCAGAAATTGCCCATTTAGAGTGGGTTGATAGGGAGGAAAAGGGATACTATCCTTATCCTTAGTATTGCGATATGACATCCGTTGTGCGATACGCTCTCTTAGCTCCTTCTTGGTAGGCTTGATTCCTAAGCCAAATACATTTTCCACTAATTTGGAATCAATGGCAGGACGTGCTCTGGATTTCTTACTGCCCAATGACATGCCTGGGAAGCGTCCTTTCTTGCGCATGATATAATTGATTGCTATGTTATAGAAGCAATCGAAATCAAAAGGCGCTAAGTCCTCTTCAATGTAGGCTACTTCTTCGGGAACGAATCCTCGAAGATCTTCATCCTCGTCATCATGGTCTATGTGGATGAGAGGCTTGTCTACTACCTGTACTTTCATTGTAGAGGCATCAAGTGTTATGGGAATGCCATCAACAATTATCTTGACCTTTTGATGCAAGGAAGATGGGACTGCACCAAGCTCATGAAGCCATGGTCGTCCTAGTAGTAGGTTGAATGAGGCCTTGATATCAATGACCTGAAAAATTGTGCGCTTTTCTATAACCCCTGTAGAGACGTGAGCTATGGTACCCAAAGATTGGGGCGAGAATTGTCATATGCTCGGATGCCGTGATGAGAAGGACTGAAATTTGCATCTTTGAAGCCTAGACGGCGCAGTTCGCAATGGACATACACTGGTAGAATAATTGTTTATTGCTGCGGCGGTATTGCTGCGATGTTACCCATACGCAGCAATATATCACGTAAAAAGAAAAGGTAAAATATAAAACAAAGATATTGCTGCGGTTTCGGCCAAAAACCGCAGTAATATGGTTTCAACGGGAAAATTTTTGAAAAAAAGTTGACTTTTTGACCAGACATATTGCTGCGGTTTCTGGCAAGAACCGCAGCAATATATTAAAATAATATTTAAAAAATAATATTTTAATATATTGCTGCGGTTTTTACAAAAAACCGCAGCAATATCCCCATTTATTTCGTAAAAGGAAACAATTGATGCGGTTCCTTTGAACAGCCGCAGCAATAGACTCTTCTTGTCTATAAAAGAAGACGCGCGACCCATTAGGGTTCTTCTTGTCTCCTCAGCCTTTTCCCTATCCTCTCACTCTCCTCTTCCTCTCTCATCTCTCTCGTCTCCACCTTCTTCTTTGCCGGCCTTTCTCCTCCGATTTTCCTCCTTCGCCGGCCGTCCTTCTCCGGTGTCTTTCGTCGGTTGTATCTCGTCGTTCTTCGCCAGTCCTCACTCGACCTATCCTCCTCGACCTCCTTCGGTGTCTCCCTCACAGCCGCTCTCTCTCCTTCTCTAATTGTCGCCGGTGGCCAACACTCGTGACATCCTTGTTTTCCGTCGCTCGTGAGTCGTGGATCGCCGTTGCCGTCGCTCGAATAAGTCGTGGCTGTTCGTCTACTTCCTGAAGTTGAGAGTTGGTTTTTTTTCATTTTCAATTTTTTCTTTAGTTCTAGTTTTGGCTTGTGCTGTTCGCCGACTTCGTGAAATTAGAGTTGTTTTTTTTTTTCATTTTTAATGTAATTATTTTCAATTTTTTCCTTCCTTTTAATTTTTTCTTTAGTTCTAGTTTCATTAGGTTAGCTGATTTTTTTTTATTTCATCATTCAGATATTGTAATTTTTAGTTTTCTTTATTTTTTATTTTATTATCAATGCATGAAATCAGTCGTTTTCATTGTAATATTGTACTAGTTTTTTCATTTACGGTTGGATTTCAGCTTTAATTTTTTTTGTTACAAGTTTGTGGTGCATTTCAATCACTAAGGTAGAACTTCATTATTTTGTTGGGTTGGAAAAGTTAAGTAACACTGCATAGAGTTTATAAATTTAAAAGATAATATATGTATTATCTTTTAAATTTATAATATATGGTCACTCTCACCAGAAATTTGCAAAAAATAAAAAAATAGAATTAGTTGTTACGTTGCAACATATTGCTGTTGTTGTTTGGTAAAAACAGCAGCAATAGACTCACCTATTGCTGCTGTTTTTACCAACAACAGCAGCAATAGGTTACTTTTCACTTATTTTTTTTGTTATTCACACTACCTATTACTGCGGTTTTGGGTAAAAACCGCAGCAATAGGTTGCTATATTGCTGCGGTTAAAAACCGCAGTATTATGTAATTACCTATTGCTGCGCCCTTAATTGCTACGCGGCCAAAACCGCAGCAATAGGACACTTAATGACCGTAGCAATAAGCAATTATTCTACTAGTGATACATTGATTGCAGATCCATTGTCTACCAATGTCATTGGCACATTTAAACCCATGCATGCTATCGTAAGATGCAGAGCCTTGTTGTGTTTATTGCCTTCGAAAGGAAGGTCGTTATTAGTAAAGGAAATCATATTTCTTTGGATTGGCTTGTCAGCAGTCAAGAAATTGACCAATCCTTCAGGGGATGTGTCGGATGACACATTCATTTTTGTAAAGGCATTTAGTAATGCCATATGGTGCTCATGAGAAGAAGCTATCAGTTGCCAAATATTAATTTTGGCTTTTATTTTCATGAGCTGTTGAATAAGAACGTTCTCTTTGCGAAGAAGCTCTTCAGGATATGCAGACGATTGTGGAGGATTGTTCTGAACTGGCTGATTTAGTCTTCCAGTTCGGGTACGCACTTGTACTGCTTCCTTTTTGTCGTTTTTATACCAATCCATCCCTAGGGTGATGCGATCATTCTTAAGACTGCCAACTTCATCGTCGCCGTATAATTCTGAGGGTGGAGGGATACATGTTCCGTGGATATAGTCACTTTCTTTTGTGACATACTTGTCTTCTTCATCATTATCCCAGATACCATTGATATCGGGTGATGTTTTAGCAATAATGATAGTGGGGACAGGATCCCCTATCGGCACAATTTAGAGAGATGGATCGTAACTGTATTGATCCTCAGATATAGCCAAGACTTTGTTTAATGGCCTATCTTGATTGTAAGGCTTCTTCCCCGCAGGAGGAATGGGGAGTCTACCTTCATCAATCGTGTCTTGAATAGCATGTTTCAGTTTGAAACAGTCCTCCGTTTTGTGACCATTCCCTCTATGGTATTTGCAGTAAGAATTTTTGTTCCAGAATCGGTTCTTTCTGCAGTCTTCTGGATCGGGAGTTGGTCCAATGGGGAACAATGCGTCTTTTCAGTGAAGGCGGTCAAAAGCAGTGGCATATGTCATGCCTATCAGAGTGAATGTCCTCCTTGGATTATTGGCTGTTTTGTTTGGTGCCTCAAGAAGGTTCACCTCTCCACCTTTAGAAGTGGATCCATAATCCTGCTTCTTGTTGTTGTTTTTATTGCCTTTATAACGATTGTTGTCATTTGAGGCATTTTTCAACAAGTCATCTTCAATTTGCACACATATATTATATAGCTTTGTAAGACTTTCGATACCTAAATACTTGAGATGGTTTTTGTATTTAGGTAACAAATTGGCGATGAAGATGCGAATTAAGTCTTCTTCAGGAGGTGTGGAAACCATGTGAGCAGACTTTTCCCTCCACCTATTAAGGTAAGTGGTGAAGCCTTCATTGTTTTCTTGTTTCAGTACTTCCAATTCCCTTAATGAGGTTTGGACCCTCCTGAATAGAACCATTTTTGACAGACAGGATCCAACGACATCGGGAATACCATTGGATACAGTTCCGGGTTCACATACTTAATGATCATAGTGGCCTTAAAGTTCCTTAAGTGGTACCTGGGATTGTCAGTAGGCTTAAACTTGGGAAAGTCACTTGTGGAAAACTTTTCAGGCAGTTTTCCTTTGAATTTGTTGTTCTCATCCAAATCGAAGTAAGACTCCTTATTGGTGACCTTGTGAATAACATTTTCTATTTGTTTGGTGAACCCAACATTTTCACCACTTTCAACTTGGTGCAGACGGAGAGTGACCTCCTCCAAGTGCTTACACAGTCGCTCGATGGCGTTAGTCAACTCAGTAATTTTTTCGTCACCCATGTTTGTTTCAAAAAGTGCCCTTGCTTCAGCTATTTCAACAGACTGAGCTTCTCTTGCACGTGTATGAGCGTTCGGATATGTTTTCTCAATTCTCCTGTTTGACAAGGACACATTGACTTACGACTCACCTCAAATAAACAGATGGACAAGACAAGAAATGAAGTATGAAGGAAGGAATGTTTTTGAAATAGAGTTTTTTTTTCGAAAAAATATTTTTTAATTTGTTCAAAACTCTTGCCAAAAAAAGGAAATGTTTATGGAAGGAAGTTAATTTTGTGGAGGGAAGTGTTTGACGATATTTTTGGTTATGGATTTTTTGAAAAATGTGATGTGGCGATATTATGTGATGACATTTGGAATATGGTATGATGATTGGTAGTATTATCTGATGACATATGGAATAGGGTATGATGATTTAGACATTTGTGTGGAGGTATTGGAATGGTGACTTGGCAAGAGTCTTTCACCAATCAAAGTGAACTTTTGAAATAAGAAGGGTAAGTTTTGAAAAAAAAAGAAGTTCAAAAAAAGTTAAAAAAAGTTTTTTAATATATGGGGTAAGTTGTTGGGAGGATAGGAATATCCGACTTTCTCCAAAAAGAAAACAAAATTAAAAAGAAAAAATCCTAAATAAGACTGTTCACCTAAATGAGACCCAATGATAGTGGAACTCTAAAGAAAGACGAATACTCTTTTTTTAGGTAAAATTAGATTCAAGATGTTCTGAACAGTCGATAACTCTAATGCATGCAGACAGGAAAATGATACGAAATTGGCCATCACATTGTCTACAGTGACAAAAAACGTGAGATGCACAAACAGTGTGCCACGTAGCACAAGTGCGTATGTGCGTCTAGCGCAAGACATGTGCGTCAGGCGCATACTCATGCGTCTAGCGTACTAGTCCAACACACGTTTTTACTGCAATTTAGGCGATGTTTTGGCGAATTCGACACAATTTCAGGATGCTACGACTGACATAACCACAACAACAAGTTGACAGACCGACATTGACGCAGACTTTTTTGTTTTAGACTTGAACAAAGGTCAAATGATCAATAAGCATTGGACAAATAGACTGCGTGCCACGCAACTGATGCGCGCGGCGTGCCGACTAGGGGTGATAATGAGCCTGACAAGCTCGCGAGCAGCTCGGGCTCGGCTCGGTCAAAGCTCGGTCAAAGCTCGGCTCGTTGAAGCTCGGCTTGAGCTCGGGCTCGACTCGAGACTTAAATGAGCCGAGCCGAGCTAGGCAAAGCTCGGCTCGTAAAGCTCGTGAACAGCTCGATTATGATTTTATACTAAAAAAATATTCTATTAAAAAAATATTTTATATTAAAAAATTATTTAAATAAATTAAAAATTATATTAAGTATTTCTTTTAAGATACTAACTAAAGTATATATTAGAAGAAGAAAGATAAAAAGAAAAGGTAAAAGCAATTAAACGAGCTCACAAGCCACAATCGAGCTCGAGCTACAATCGAGCTCACGAGCCGAGCCTAAGCCTATTCGAGCTCATGATCCGAGCCTAAACGAGCTCAAGAGCCGAGCCTAAACGAGCTCACGAGCCGAGATCGAGCTCGAGCCGCAAATTCTAATCACGAGCTCGAGCCGAGCTCGGCTCCCCCAAGCTCGGCGAGCTCATGAGCCCAGCCGAGCCCATGAAAAGTTAAACGAGCTCGAGCCGAGCCCAATGCTATTCGGGCTCGGCTCGCTCGATAAGCACCCCTAGTGCCGACTATGCGTCTGGCGCAGGATCATTGCGCCAAGCTTAGATTGATGCATTTGGCGCACTGATCCCCGGCATGCGTATTGGTAATTTGACGAGAGTTCGGCAGAAAACGATGAGTAGTTTAGACGCGAATTTTTAGGCGCAAAGCATATCAACATGTCAATAAAATATCAGCAGGCAAAAAATTGAAATCACACATAAATGTCAGGTAACATGGATGCAAAAGTTTTCAACCTAAAGTCCAGTTTTACATTCAACTATTGCTCAGTTTTAGGTTAAGGTTGAAAGGGTCCATGACTAAGAGATTGATCCCACGCTTTGTACCTTTGGTTAAAAAGGTGGCCACGTGTAAGACGCACTCCAGTTCTCAAGTCAGGAACAAGAGAACAATGCCATAGTTGGGTAAATTTGCTTATGACTAAGATCCAACACTATCGCTCAAGAAGCTTTTTGGAAGGACAAAGCGCAAACCCCTCGGGGGTGACCTCACACATAGAACATGTGCTAATGAGACAACGTAGATTGTCCTTATGGTGGCTGAACAACAACCATGCATATGCAAAACAATATATTGATGCATAAAAGGAGAATGAATCGTATTTTTCAAGTTTCACCCACTCACTTTAAAAAATTAATATTTTAAAATCGTCCCCAGTGGAGTCGCCAAATTGTAGGCGTGAATTTTATTGTCGCCTACCGCGCTGTGAGCGCGTATTTAAATACCGCATTGTTAAGGTTTTATTGAAAATATGTTTTTGAAGTTGCCAACAAATTTTTAGAGGAAAACTTATAAACCTAATTGGATATTGAACTGTAGGGACATCTTAGGAACTTATCCAATGTAGATTTCCCCGTCCTAGCGCCATAGATGGTCAAAATGAACCATAGATTGTGTTCGGGGGTGAGGGTACAAATATGGTCATAATGAACCATGTTTGCCCATTGCTGGCCTCTACTCAATATCGATTCACAACAAATTTTATACCAAAGAATAATCATATAATATTTTTAAACACCTAAAAATATTTAGTCTAGGTAGGTTCAGGAAACAAATAAAAAACTAATTTTTAGCGACAAGTTATTAAGCAATCAGATTACAAGGTTCCTAACAGGTTGTCCAAATTATCTGAATTAGTTAGAACAATTCCTTAGGTCTTGTTTAGCAATAATAACATGTAGGTGATAAAAATCATGCATGACAATCATGATAATATGAATATTATATACAAAAATAAAAGAAAAAGAGGTTAGAATATACAATAAACGCGACTATAAAATTGGATATCTACATCATGACAATAAATTGTAACTTCCAGGCAATAAAAACAATAGAATTATTCAAGGGTCCTCAAGAATTATACCTATGCGGCTTAGGTCGAAGAGCGTAACGACCTTCATGCGGAGCAATCGTGGAACCAAGAACACAGTATGATCAGGAACTGGAAAAGGATTTGAAGTATTAAAAGTGTTTGAGTGTTTAGAGGTTCGAAGTATATTTCGTAAGTATTTGGAAGTTTTTGTGTTTGTAAAATAATAAATTGAAAAGCCGTTCGTGATTCGGGAAATCACGGGTATTTATGGGAAACAAGAATGTGCGCCTCACGCACCAACCTGCGCCAGGTGCAGGCGTACGTGTCAAGCGCATGCCTACGTGTTAGGCGCACATTGGTGTGCTTGACGTGGCCATCCCAATCAAACTCGTACACGTGTATAAGCGTATTTAAAAAAGATAGAAAAGGGAGTTGCGTCCCACACAGGGACTGCGCTAGATGCAGGACTCTGTGTGAGTCACAATTCCACGTGTCAAGCGCGGATTGGCGCGCCTGACACAGCCCGGCCAATGTGTTGGACGCACGTGGCACGCTAGGGGCAACCTTTGCGTCCAGCTCATTTGCCAGGCGTTTTTCATTAAAGGCGTTTTTTAAAGATAATTTTCTATCCTTAAAATCCGGAGATTGAATTTTACGAAATAAAAATCTGATTTGTACTTAAAATATTTATTAAAAATACTTACAATATTTATTAAAAATAATAAAATATTTTATAGGCTTAAAATACAATTAATTATCATGAATAATTAATTGGGCTTTAGAATAATATTTCAAAACATAATTTTGGATTGATTCTTAGGATCGCTCTTTCGTTGGGTCGTGCCAACTAATACCGCGGTATGTTTAATCATTGGACCCTCAAATGGGAAGACATGATTATGTGTCTACACTTATACATAAGTAAAATTTAAAAATATCTAAATATATATTGAGACGAATCTAATATAATTACGTTTTTCCCCTCACGTATACATTGTATTAAATATCAAATTTTGTAATATTAAAAAAAACAGAGGAAGTAAAACAGAATAAAAAGATATAATGTGCATAGATGGAGCAATATTTGGGATTACTATGGACTGAAGTATTAGTTTTTGGGATTAATTAAGCGAGGGGCTCTTACGTATTTCTTCCCCTTTTATTTTATTTATTTTTTCCTCCTTATTCGCAAAGACGTTTTAGATTGGCCCCTTGCTAGAGGTTCCTGTCTAGTTCTCATCTCCGTGTACACAAAAAAAAAAAAGAGGATAGAAGTAGTAGTGAGTTGGAAATTGTGGTGACTGGTGAGCCTAAAATATAGATAGAGTTGACTTAAAGGGGCTCACATGTAAACTGGGTCCAGTATCATCTATTAGGATTAACCCATCGGTGGGCCGATAAAAACGACCAAGGGGGTCCAAATCGCGTGTGGGATAATGGGCTCATAAGCACCATTTAGTAGTAATGAAAAGAAAAAAAAAACTCAAAAAAGAAAAGTTAAATAAAGGGCATCAATGCATCATCATCAACATGAAACTCACACACGCCTAAAATTATGAATGAAAGTATTAAAAGGCCCAACTTTACGGGTAAATAAAATTAATATTTTATTATTCAGATAATCAGATGTTGAAAGGAGATAAAATGAAATATTTTGAAAAAAAAAAAGGAGTGTGGGGGCAGCTTTTGAATACATGTGTTGTCTTTATCTTGTGTTAAATGCTTGGTCAAATAAGTTAGTGGTAATGAGTCTTGACCCACTTTAAACATCATTTTCTCTTTGGAGTTTGGAGTTTGGAGTTTGGAATAGAGAATGAATCATATGAATGAGTTTTATTTTAGGATGATCATGATTCATGGTACCACCCATGTGAGTTGTGACCCTCTCTCCTAAAGACTGAAGTCCTAATTATAAAAGTAATGCCTTTTAACTTTTAAGTCGTTGTCTCGACTTCTCAGCGTAATCAATACACCTTTGCTATAGACTATAGTATTATGAGTTTATGAAAAGATTGTATTTGTGGGAAAAAGCTTGAGATGATTTTTATTCCTCTTGAGATATATAACGTACAATACAGTGATATTAGGCAAAAGCTATCACTAAGGAAACTCTATCTTTTTGGAAACAATCTTCCAAAATCTATGCCTAAAATATATACTTAACACCCCCCCTCAAGTTGGAGCATGGGGTTCAAAAATGCCCAACTTGGACATTAAAGTATCAAATGAAGCTTTGCCAAGTGCTTTTGTGAAGACATCGGCAAGCTGAGTCGATGTTGGAACATAAGATGGAGAGATCAAACCATCTTGAATGGCATCACGAACAAAATGACAATCGACTTCAATGTGCTTAGTTCTTTCATGAAAAACCGGATTTTTGGCAATGTGAAGAGCAGATTGACTATCACAGAAGAGAGGTATAGCCTTAGGATGATGAACACCAAGGCTAAGTAACAAAGCCTTCAACCATTTCAACTCACATGTAATGGCAGCCATAGAACGATATTCAGCCTCAGTAGAAGAGCGAGAGACAGTGTGCTGCTTCTTTGTTTTCCAGGAGATAGGGGAGTGACCAAGAAAAACTAACCAACCAGTCAAAGAGCGGCGAGAAATGGGACAAGCAGCCCAATCGGAGTCGCACCAACCCTGAAGAGAAAGATCACTATCAGCACGTAACAAAATGCCTTAACCAGGAGTCCCCTTTAAATAACGAACAACACGAAGTGCGGCTTCCCAGTGCTCAATCCGAGGAGTCTGCATGAACTGAGAAAGAATATGAACTGAGTAAGCCAAATCAGGTCGTGTAACAGCCAAATATATTAAGCGCCCGACTAGACGCCTGTAAGTTTCCTGATCAGCAAGGAATTCGCCAGTGGCAAGGGCAAGTTTGTGATTCTGTTCAATCGGCGAACCACAAGGCTTGGCCCCTAAGAGACCAACTTCAGAAACAATATCTAGTGTATACTTTCGTTGGCATAGAAAAAGGCCTGAAGTACTACGGGCAACTTCAATACCAAGAAAATATTTCAATGGACCCAAATCCTTCATCTTGAAACAGTCACTGAGATATGCTTTGAATGTGAGAATCGCAGCGGAATCATTACCAGAAATAATCAAGTCATCCACATATACAAGCACATTGATTTGTACCGGACCCTTAGTGAAAGTGAAAAGAGAATAATCAGAGTAAGATTGAAGAAAACCATACTCTTTGAGAGAAGACACCAACTTGGCAAACCAGCAACGAGGAGCCTGTTTCAATCCATATAAAGATTTCTGCAATCGGCAGACAAGAGAAGGATCAGAGCACTCAAAACCTGGTGGAAGTTTCATATAAACCTCTTCCTGAAGATCGCCATGTAAGAATGCATTATGAACATCCATCTGATGAAGCTCCCAATTTTTGGAAGCAGCAATGGCAAGAAATGTACGAACAGTAGTCATCTTGGCAACGGGAGCAAAAGTTTCATTATAATCAATCCCAGCTTCCTGATGGTTGCCTAAGACCACCAAGCGAGATTTTAGGCGTTCAATTTCACCATTAGATTTGAATTTTGTTCTATACACCCACTGACTACCAAGAGCACGTTTACCAGGAGGTAGAGAGGTGAGGACCCAAGTACCATTATCTTCCAAAGCCCGAATTTCCTCTTGCATAGAGGCTTTCCAACCATCATCTGTCATAGCCTCCTTAAAAGAGCGGGGATCATGTCCCGAAATAATAGCTGCAAGAAACTTACGATAGTGCCCAGAAAAATGTGTACAATTAATATAATGTGCCAAAGGATAGGGAGTACCTGAGGGCGATGAAGGAGACGGAGGAGAGGGAGATGGACTATCGGCACAAATAGAGTGAGTCACATAGTCACGGAGCTTGACAGACGGAAATTTGGGCCTCATACCCTTACCCAGTAAATCAGACGCAGGAGGAGAGTGCTGCGAGTGTGGCCCAACATCAGAAGGCCCAGGAGGAGAAATAGCGCTGGAGGGCGGCTGGAGATCTGAAGCAAAAGGAATAACTTGGGCCGGCCCAGCATCAGACGCAAGGTCAACAGAAACCGGGTCTGAAGCAGGTGTAGGAGCGGAAGTTTTGTGGACTGGGCTTTGGGTTTCAGGGATGCGGGCTGGGCTAGAATTTGGGGGAGCGGAAGGTGTAGCGTGTTGGTGGGCTAAAGGAGACGCAGTTGGTTGGATTGAATCATCATCAAAATCCTCAAAAATAAATTCCGCAAAGTCGTCATGAACATCATGCTCAATAGGAACAACATCATGAGGGGAAATATTAGCTGCTTCAGTATCAAGAAATGGAAAGACCTCCTCAAAAAATTTAACATCACGAGAGACTAAAAAAACACGCTCATCAAGATCAAACAAACGCCAACCTTTCTTATCAAAGGGATATCCAACAAAGACACATTTTCGACTCTTGCTAGCAAATTTATCACCTTTAGTCTTGTGATTATGAGCAAAGGAAAGGCAACCAAAGGTCCGAATCGCTTCATAAGAGGGGGGCCGATTGAAGAGGATTTCAAAGGGAGTTTTATTGTGGAGTAAAGGTGTAGGGGTACGATTGATCAAGTGAGCGGCTGCTAAAACACTTTCACCCCAAAAATAAATGGGCAAATTGGCCTGAAATCTCAAAGCACGTCCTACATTCAATATATGTTTGTGCTTTCGCTCAACTCTACCATTTTGTTGAGGAGTATTAACACAAGAAGTATGAAAGAGAATGCCAGTAGCAGTGAAGTAGTCAAACAAGCAGTTAAATTCGGTGCCATTATCACTTTGAACTATTTTTATGTGCTGTGAAAATTGTCGTTCAACCATAGCAATGAAAGCCATAAACATACGAAACACCTCAGTTTTATCAACCAATAAATAAATCCATACAGCACGAGAATAATCATCCACTAAAGTCAAAAAATAACGAGCTCCACATGAAGAGGAATGTCTATAAGGTCCCCATAAATCACAATGAACCTTCTCAAATATGCGAGAGGCTCGATTCTCACTCAAAGGGAATTTGTCTCTAGGATGCTTGGCACGAAAACAAATTTCACAAGCTTTATTTAAATTACCTTTTGCACTACTAACTGGAGGAAGCATACGCACGATCTTTTCAGAAGGATGACCCATCCTCTTGTGCCATAGATCCAAAACAGAAGAAGCATTGTTGGCTTGAACATGTTGCACCGACTCAGTAGGGCCGAAATAATATAGTCCATCTCTCCTAAATCCCGTTCCAATCAGCGCCCTCGTTGGGTCCTGTATGGCACACATATAAGAGTTAAATTGTACAGTACATTGTAAATCATCATTTAACTGGGATACCGAAAGCAAATTACAACAGAGATGAGGAACAAATAAAACATGTTGCAATGTAATCTGATCAGATAATCGAACAGAGCCAGCCTCAGTAGCAACCACACTGGCACCATTAGGGAGTCCAACGGGACAAGCATGAATCGAGATTTTATCAAACAACCAAGAATCATCACCTGTAACATGATGAGTAGCTCCAGTGTCTACAATCCATAAATGAGAATCAAAATTACCTTGCAAACTATCTTCGGGAATTTTAGCATTACCAATCAAACCAGCAAGCACCTTCCATTGCTCGGCGGTGAAAAGAGACGAACCTGAAGTAGAAGGAAGATTGCTGTCGGAGGAGGAAGTATGTGCAGCGTTAGCGCGAGGAGGACCACGGCCACGCCCGGTGAAGGGACGACCTCCTCGGCCACCACGACCAGAAGAAACATCACCAGCAGTGTGCTTATCATCCGAGCCAACTGGGTATCCAACAAGCTCAAAGCAGTACTCTTTCACGTGGCCCTTTTTGTGGCAGTGAGCACACGTGAGAAGAGACCAACAGTTATGAGTTTCATGACCCGTTTTATGGCACTGTCCACACACGGTTTTGCCACGACCTTTACTGTGCTCAGTACGGATAGCGAACCCCAATACATCTGAAGGTTTGTCATCAAGTGAACTGTGAGCAAGACGAACACGCTCGTCTTGAATAGCAAGGTGATACGCACGATCAAGAGAAGGCAAGGGATCCATAGAGAGGATGTTAGTGCGTAATTGAGAATAAAAGTCAGAGTACAAGCCCATAAGAAACGTGTGAAGTTTAGATTCGTCACGACGTCGCTCATGTAAAGAACCTGCTTCACAAGAAGAACAACAAGTGCAACGAATAATAGGTTCATGGTGGTGAAGTTCCTCCCAAAGAGCATGTAACTTGCCATAATAAACACTTACAGACATGGTTTTACTTTGTTCACACTTGGAAAGAGCGGTTTTTAGTTGATGAATGCGAGGTCCATTAAAAAGAGAATAACGTTCCTTAAGATGCTGCCATAATCGACTAGCTTCACGAAATTTAGTCAAAGTGCGCTTTACCTCAGGTTCGATGGTGTTCATAATCCAGGATACTAACATGGCGTTGATTGTGTTCCAATCAGATTGCGTACAGGGAGGCGTAGGAGTCGTAATACTGCTGTCCAAGAAACTAAATTTGCGTCGAGCTTCCAACGCCATCTGGACATCTCCTGCCCAGTCATCATAATTTTCGCCTCGAAGACGGGTCGGGGTGATAAAGTCACCCGGACGATCTGCCGAACCGAGGTAGAACGGCGATGTTGGTTCTATTTTGGGGAAAACAGGTGGCGGGGGAGGTGGTGGAGTACCATCATCTCCGGCCATGAGTAGGGTTTAAAAAAAACCTTGCTCTGATACCATGAAAAGATTGTATTTGTGGGAAAAAGCTTGAGATGATTTTTATTCCTCTTGAGATATATAACGTACAATACAGTGATATTAGGCAAAAGCTATCACTAAGGAAACTCTATCTTTTTGGAAACAATCTTCCAAAATCTATGCCTAAAATATATACTTAACAGTTTATGACTGACTCACTAGTCCCCCAATTGTACAGTACTCTCTTGTTCACTTCCCAGCGTAAATTGAAAGAGATGAAGTTTTGGATGTGCCTACATGTGACATGTCAATTGTCAATGCAGATTTTGGCCTTGTTTGGCAATTGGCTGGAGCCTGGAAGCTATTGGCTGTTGGCTGTTTGAGTTGGCTTGTTTGACTGGCTGTTTGGGTTGGCTTGTTTGACTGGCTGTATCATGTGGCTGATTTTATAAATATGTTTGGTAAATTTTGTTGTTGGCTGTTGGTTGTTATGTTGTAAAATGACCTAAATACCCTTCATTTAATAAAAATGTAGATGTGATAGAATTTGTAAATTTATAGATTAATTAGGGTATAATGGTAAATTGATTAATAAAAAGCCACTTACCAAACAAAAATTTTGGCTGTTTGACCAAAACAAAAAGCCAACAGCCAAAAGCTGGCTAAAAAGCCAAAATCCAAACACCCCCTTTGTATGGGGTTCTTGTTATCTTAGATCAACTTTAATGATAAGCTAAATACTCGCTCCATTTGCTCCATTTTCGTTGACTTACAATATTAAAGGATGGGAAAAATTGACAACAAAGGTCTCAACTTTGGATGATAATTTTTAGAAAAATTGACAACAGAGGTCTCAACTTCGGATGATAATTTTTAGAAGGTCTGAACTATTGATTAACTTGTGTAAGTCCCAACTTTAGCAGGTCTTAACTTTTAGCGGGCCTCGGTAACTTAAAACTGACGATTTTTTTAAAAATCTCACCTAGTTCCTACATCCCTCCCTCAATTAACCGTTCTGGTGTGACCCAAGTTTTACAAGTGATGACCTATTAAGCCAGTTTCAAGTCACTAAGGCCCGCTAAAAGTTAAGACCCCATAAAGTTGGGACCTACACAGGTTAATCAATAGTTCAGACCTTTTAAAACTTATCACCCAAAGTTGAGACCTTTGTTGTCAATTTTTCCTAAAGGATATGTTCTATTCAACTTATTTTTGTTTATCTGAGTCTATCTAAATTTATTGTTCCTTATTAGATTTTATCTAAACTTATTAGTCCTTGTTTTGCAAGAGTGTTAGACCTTAATTTTGCTGAACTGAACTTATCTGAACTTATTAGTCTTTATCTGAATTTATTTTTTCAGATAAGGACTAAAAATAAAGTGAACAGATCAGGCTCAAATATATTCAACATGAATTTAGGAGAGAACATATATATAAAAGATAAAAAAGAACCCTCTTGTAGTCATGTGGCAATAGAGAGAAATAGAGAATATATTACCAAAAATATCAATGTTGCAAGTAGGGCTGCTTATCGATCAAGAGCTCGAACTGTGGTCTGCTCGGCTTGTGTTCGTTTAAGTTTATTCGAGCTCGAGCCGAGCTTGAATCTAAATGAGCCGAACTTTGTTCGAGCCGAGCTCGAACTGTTACTAACAAGCTTGACTCTTTATGACCCCCAGTTTTTTAGAATTTTTTCCATGAATAATGTCAAAGTGAGTATTAATTCCTCCTATGCGTTGAAATTGAAATTAATTTCATGGATACCGTCCACGTAGGACAGCACGCGAGAAATTTTATTTTCGGCAAAGCAAACCGCTACTCTGAGTAGCGGTTAACTTTAAGTTACTTGGAAATGATTTACGAGGTAAACCGCTACTCAGAGTAGCGATTTATACCATAAATCACCACTGAGCGAAAAAGATGAAAAGCACGCCATGCAAGCTAGATGCGTCCAGCGCACAGGACGTGCGTGGCGTGCAGCAAGCCTGCGCTAGGCGCAAGCTCCACGCACGAAGCTTGCGCCTAGCGCAGGCTTGTTGCGCGCCACACACGTCCTGTGCACTAGACGCCGCTAGCTTGCATGGCTTACTTTTCATCTTTTTCTCTGATCTGTACTAAACTGCTATTCTGAGTAGCGGTTTATATGCGTGCCTTATAACTTGTCTTAGGGACACAATATAACTGCTATTTGAAGTAGCGGTCAACTTCACATTATTTGTATTAACCGCTACTTGGAGTAGCGGTTTTATTAAAAAACCAAAATTGTGGCCCGCTGTACTACGTGAACTGTATCCCTGGAATTAATTTTATGTTCAGCGCATAGGAGGAATTAAAACTCACTTTGACATTATTCATGGAAAAAATTCCAGTTTTTTTACATGTTTTCTTTGTTTTTCCTTCTTCAATATTTGATATTTATAGGTTCTCTTTTAGACAAAGGAACTATTAACTTATTATTTGTGATATCTAGGTTAATATATTTATGTATATATATAAATATATTATTTTTCTATATAAAAGTATAATCGAGCCCGCTCTCGAGCCGAGCTTTGCCTAGCTCAACTCGACTCTTTAAAGCCTCGAGTCGGCTTCGAATCCGAGTCAAGCCACCACGAGCCGAGTTTGGACCGAGCCGAGCCCGAAGTTCGCCAACCGGCCAACTAATTATCACCCCTAGTTGCAAGTATATGCAACTTTCTAAAATGAGAAACATTGCAATTGAAAAAAAAGGAGGAAGTATGTATTTAGTTTGTGATATCACATCAAGATTATATGTTATATGATAAATTTCATATTTCAAATTAATCTTCTTTATAAGTGTTTCAGTCTTTGAAATTAAGGAATGATATCTAGAGAGTCGTCTTGAGCTATGTCCCACTGTCTAATCTAAGACAATTTTATTCGGATCAATTCGAATCCTTCATATAGTGTAGTATTTCCCGAGAACATCCCTTTGACGAATAAGTCAGCAAACAAGGTTAAGGACCTTCTTGAGGTTTTATATTTTGGTTATGTGAAAGTTGATTTCCGGTGAGGTTATCTTTGCCTTCAACATATTATTGGGCTTGCCATACTATGAGCCCAAACTATAAGTATTATATTTAGGTAAAGAAAAACTAAAAATAAAAATAATTTAAATTGTATTTTGTTTGTCTACTAATATTTTGCTCTTTTTTTTCGCTTAACCCAAATTTACATATGTTTAGGAGATCACACCCTAAGGTTTTGTTCAATTCACCTTAAAATAATAATATTCAATTAAAATAAGTTAAAATTCAGAAAAATTAAGTTTTGTTTAGTAAATTATATTAGTAAAAATAAGTTCTATTCAGTTAAAATCAAGTAAAGTGGATATGGTCTAAGTACTCCTTCCAAAACCTGCTTGCTATACACAATTCTAAATGCACACATTTTACTATTAATTAATATTCTCAGTTAAATATATATTAGCAAGATAAATTCATATACTAAATAAAAGATACTCATTTGATCAAACTAAATGTATATTGATGTGTTTAATGGTCAAAATTTTGACTCTACGACCAAGACATTCGATTGTGAAGGGTGTTCATTTGGCATTGTAAACCATAAAATATTCAAACCTACAATCATATAAACAAAGTGGGAAGAAAAATATAACGGAACAAGAGTTTTACGAATTAATTAAAAGATTAATGTAGGTTAGAAATTTCGAAGTCTTTTGATTCTATATCCAAGGAGTGATTTTGGCTTAAGTCTACATAATGCAAGTCTTATCAAATTGTTCATGAATTGGAGACCCAACTATCTTCATTCATTTGGTGTAGGGGAAGTTGGATCATTATCACCAAAATTGCCTTAACCCTAGAAGAAGAGCTATAATTTATAGCTCTAAGGTGGCTTGTAGAACAAGATAAAAATATATTTGCTTAATATAGAAATATTATTTTATATACCGTGTGATATTACTTAAACATAGGTAAATATGTCCTACTATATTGTAAACATCAAAATATGATAAAATTTTGGTATCATTATCCTTGTTAATTTGAATTAGAGAAAGTGTACAAGTGCTACTCATACCATCTTACATAGTATGAGTTGCACTCCTCTCGACAATATTGGTAATTGGGTGGCTGGACTCACAGATCTTAGCAAACCAGGTTGAGAACATGTAACCTAGACCACACTGCTTGTTACCTGGGGCTGGTGCCTAGGGAGACTTATTTGGGTGTCATATGGGTTTGTTACCGAGCTGGAGTGGGTTATGTGATACGTCGCTCAATCAAGTTCTTATTATTTATATGTACTATGTTTAAGTACAATGCTAAATTATGCCGATTGGATTGGGTTGGACACGTTATTAACACGGGCTTAACCGAGCTAGGCTGATTAACTACGACCTCAAAATCAACTGCCATAAAGGCGGCAGGCGAGGATAGGGTCAATCGACCCGGCCTAGTTGACATCTCTAGTCACGGCGTTTCGCTCTGTTTGGGCTCATTTAATCGCGGCCCAATGAAGGAGCATAAAAGCCTACCGAAGCCCGAGACAGTGGCGGTCATGGGTCCCACGCGAAGGTTGACCTAATCACCAAGATTAGGGGAATCTCCAAAGTGGGGAAGCAATCATTGCCCGAAAAGGTAATATGCCCATTGACCCCAAAAAGGCCCATCTCGAACAATGTTTCCCGTCCGGGGAAATCCCCAACACTATAAAAGCCAACCGCTTCATCAATGAACATGTATTCAATTCTCACCTAACAAACTAGAGCATCTCTCTCTAGACAAGATTCTCTCTCTACCTCAATCATTTACCGACTTGAGCGTCGGAGGGGCGATCCCGAAACACCCCCGGGGTAGTCTAACTTTGTTTTGCAGGATTCCGGCGTACGGATACCGGAGCTCAGGTGATCGCTCTTGGGGCCCACATCTCATTTCTCAACCAATCACAATCCTCAATTTCTTAGCGAAACAGTTTGGCGCCGTCTGTGGGGAAGTTACAATCAAAGTCGCTTCGCCACCACTTATTAAGATCGATTCTGCAATGGCCCCAGCCAAGAGCACTCGCACTCGCCAGCCCTCAGCACAGGCTCAGAGGTCCGAGAGGAGCCCATCCCCATCTCCTCAACGAAGGTCTGAACGGCCCAAAACACCGACCGTTCAAACCATTGATCATGAGGAAGCAGAGC
Source organism: Beta lomatogona (assembly GCA_947646795.1). NCBI lineage: Eukaryota > Viridiplantae > Streptophyta > Magnoliopsida > Caryophyllales > Amaranthaceae > Beta > Beta lomatogona. The sequence goes on along the minus strand of CANSNZ010000066.1, from coordinate 1,990,426 downwards.
ATTCCATAGACAGGCAGGACCCCTCTCGTCGATTACTGGCCCGCCGACCCCAAACCCATAACCACAAGCGGATATAAACATGATAGCCGCTCGGCTCCAAAGAAACCCTACAACAGAGCTCGATAGATATGCTGGCCAACTGCGTAGCGAGGACTCCCCCTTCACCCCCTAAAGACCAAGCCCTGGTACCTTCCCTTCGGGCGGAAAACCACGGTCGGCTTAGCCGGCAAAGAATCGGGGCAAGGGAATACAACCCAGCCGGACCAGCGCCGATCAAGGCAGGGGGAAGGAGACCGACTCGTATCTAGAGGAAGATCAGCTAGGCCTGCTGAAGAGACTCACATATCCAAATCCCCTCGGGGCAACGTGGGTCAAAAACAAAATGATGCCCGACACTTCCTCAACGAGAAGCGCCTCAAAGAAAGGTTATGACGCGAGGCACATATTAAACAAAAAGGCCGCTCGCCGCGAGGGTCATGGTGATTCGCCGCAATCGAACCCCGTTCGGATCAACAATGGGCACTCAAGTTCATGGTCCCATTCAGCCGGGCCATACTCGAGGCGCCCAATCCGAGAAAGGTCAAAACGCCCTCCGTCGAGCCATTCGCGGGCCTAACCGACCCGGATGATCACATGGCAACATACAAAGCTCAAATGAGTGTTTAGACTGGGTGCGAGGCCACTTGGTGTCGCTTCTTCCCGACGACACTCAAAGGTCTGGCCCTGAGCTGGTTTCAAGAGCTCCCGGCGGGTATTATAACTGATTTCTCGGTCCTTGAAGACCTATTCGTCCAACAATTCGTTGCCGGGAAGAGACAAAAGAAAACGAGTCTTCACTTAATGGGAATCAAGCAGGAAAAGAATGAAAACCTGGCCGACTATATTAAAAGATTCAATGAAGAATCATTGAAGATTTCAGATCTGCAGGACGCGGTAGCATTCGCTGCCCTGATGTCCGGACTCCCGGCTGGTCGGCTAAGGTGGTCCCCGGCGAAAACGAAGTCAAAACCTTCTCTCAAGCAATGACTCGAGCTCAAAGATTCATCCAAGCAACCGACATATGCCGTCACTCAGACGATGGGAGCAAGAAGAGGAAGGATGAAGGAAATGTCAGGGATCAGTCGAAGCAACAGAAGACGGGGGGTCGGTCAGATAGATTCAATGACCATGGCATCGACCCCCGGTTCAGCAAAAACAGGAGAGAGATATACTTGGATATAAAGGATAAAGTTACTCTCCCTCGACCACCTCCCATCAAAACATCAGCTGCTCGAAGAGACAAGAGCCTTTGGTGTGAATATCACAAAGAATGCGGGCACACCACTAAGGATTGTTGGGAACTCAAGAAATCCCTTAACAACCTAGCTGATCAGGGGAAGCTAAACCGGTACCTCAAGCATACTAGTGAAGAGAAGGGCAAGCAAAAAGTCGGTCAAACCAATAGCGGAGATACGGAAGGGTTCATCGGAGTCATAGCAGGCGGCTTCGCGTCGGGAGGCCTAACCGGCCGATCACGCAAAGCCCACCTCCAAAGTCTTAAACATCAGGTACTCGATGTTAACCACCCTCGACCCGACTGCCCTACAATGACATTCGCGGAGTCCAGTAGGCCACTACACACGCCCCACGACGACCCCTTGGTCATCGAGCTCAAAGTGGCCAACACAAGAGTCAAACGAGTGCTAGTGGACAGTGGGTCTTCAGCTGATATAATTACGTTGGAATGCCTCGGGAAGTTGAAGTACACCGAGAAGGATGTGACCCCACTCAATCGCCCACTCATAGGCTTCGGGGAAACTCGGTGCACCCGGTCGGGTCTATACAGTTGCCTACTCGGATAGGTGAGAAATGCAAAGGAAGAAGCCTACTGATTGACTTCCTAGTGGTGGACATCCCTCTGCCATACAATATCATAATGGGAAGACCAACTCTAAACAAGGTCAAGGCTGCAATTTCCATCTATCAGCTCCTCATGCAATCCGAAACCGACGAAGGTGGAGTCGGAAAGGTCCAGGGGGATCAAAGACGGCCAGGGAGTGTTATGTGAACAGCCTAAAAGCAAGGTCGACGTCCAAGAGGACTCGAAGAAGAGAAAGCGAGAGGATAGTCAGCCTCCAAGTGAGCTCGGGGGTCTACCTTGCGGAGAATCCCAAACAATACGAACGCCTCGCCTAGCCGAGGAGGATGAAGAAGTCATCATCGATGAGGAGCATGGTCGGACTGCGAGGGTAGGCAAGGCCATGGACCCTCAAACCGAAGGGAGATAATCCAAGTTCTGACAGAATACCGAGATGTCTTCGCCTATGAAGCCAATGAAATGCCCGGGCTCGATCCTAAAGTTATGTGCCACGAGCTAAACATCAAAGAGGGGTTCAAACCGGTCAAACAAAAGTTGAGGCATCAAGGCCCCGAGAGGAACGCTGCGGCCAGCGCAGAAGTTAAGAAATTGCTTGAAGCGGGGTTCATTGAAGAATGTCGGTACTCGGAATGGGCGGCCAATGTTGTCCTCGTCAAAAAGTCGAGCGGGGCATGGAGAATGTGTGTGGATTTCACGGACCTAAATAAGGCCTCGTCCAAAAGACAACCACACTCTGCCCAAGATTGATAGCCTGGTCGACTCTACTGCAGGTCATGCCCTCTTAAGCTTCATGGATGCAAATGCGGGGTACCATCAAATCCCGATGGCTGAAAAAGACCGAGTCCATATCTGCGTTCATCACCAACCAGGGGGTGTATTGCTACAAAATGATGCCCTTCGGGCTAAAAAATGCAGGGCCAACATATCAGCGCACTGTCAACAAAAATTTTAGCCATCAACTTGGTCGGAATATAGAGGTATATGTTGACGACATGATCGTCAAAAAAAGTCCGCAGCCATCATCCTCTCGACTTAAGGGAAACCCTCGGGACATTGAGGCGTTTCCGCATGATGTTAAATCCGAAGAAATGCGTCTTTGGAGTAAAGGGAGGGAAGTGCCTCGGATTCCCGGTGGATGAGAGGGGAATCGAAGCTAATCCCGACAAAATCAAAGCAATAATGGAAATGAAATCTCCTCGGAATGTAAGAGAAGTACGGCGCTGCCTAACCGGTTGCCTGCCGCCCTCGGTCGCTTCTTATCCCTACGGCCAGATAAGAGCTTACATTTCTTCAAAACCCCGAAAAGAAAAGAGTTCACGTGGGACGGTGAAGCCGAACAGGCCTTCACCTCCCCGAAAGAACACCTATTAGCTCTCCCAAAGTTGATCTCCCCTTGCCGGGGAAACCCCGTTCGTTTATTTGGCAACTTCGAATACGCGCTCGGCGCCGTTTTGATAGCCGAGAGAGAAGAAAAGCAAAGACCCGGTCTACTTCATCGGTCATGCTTTCAGCGGGCGGAGGCCAAATATAGCGAAGTGGAAAAAATGGTCTTTGCCTTAGTAATGGCCGGTCGGAAGCTTAAACCCTACTTCCGGGCCCATCCTATTAAGGTCCTCACAAGCCGCCCGCTCGAAAAAGTCGTTGAAAGCAGAAACCACTCCAGTCGGATGAGCGATTGGGCGAATCGGTTGGCCGATTTCGGGTTAGAGTACGAGCCCGGGAGGGCGATAAAAGCCCAAGCTTTGGCCGATTTCATAACAGAATGCACATCCGAGGCCCCCACCCGGGCCAAGAAGACAATTGGGAGTTGCAAGTGGACGGATCGTCCACCAAATCGGGATGTGGAGCTGGGTTGGTCATCAAACCCCTGGTCGGGGAGAAGATGGAATACGCCATCAAGTTTGAATTCTTAGGCTCCAACAACGAAGCTGAATACGAAGCTCTGATCCTCGGATTGGAACTATGCATCCTGGCAGGGGCAACTATGATCGAGGCCAAGTCCGACTCACAGTTGATAGTGGGTCAGGTATCGGGTGAATATGAAGCAGAATAAGAGAGCAAAATAAAAAGGGTAAAGACGCTCACGTCGAGCCAGGAGCGAAACAGCTCGTTAGTCTCGTTCGGACCATGAGTGGCCTCAATATAATCCCGATCGGCGGGAGTATAAATATGGTCAATAGCAGCAGTCCACCGTTTGTCCTTCTCCTTCCGGCTCAGCCCCGGAAAAGGAACGGTCGGCGCTGCCGCCCCCCTCGAGCTACCCCCGGGCAACTCCTCAAAGGGAGACATGGGAGTATATTGTGGGATCCCGACCGGCCGAAAGTCAGAAGAATGAAGGGAGAGGTCCCCCCCGTCGGTTTGTTGCTGGGGACCCCTTGGGCTGATGATCTCCACCGACCCGCTCCGCTCGGTCTCCGCACGAGCGACAGCCTTTCCCCGCTCAGCCTTGGACCGAGCAACGGCCTTGTCTCGCTCGGCTTTGGACCGAGCAACAGCCTTCTCTGTTTGAGCTACCTTGTCTGATGACCGCTCTTTCCGCTTCTTACTCTTCGGCTTGGCAGGATCCTGCATCAGGGAAGATGTCGTCGGCAAACAAAAAGAAACGGTCGGACCAAAACAGAACCAACAAAAAATGGCAGATTTTTTACCTTGGGGGGAGCAGGGACCTTCAAGGCCTTGGCAGCAATTTCCGCCTTCAGCCGAGCAGCTCTCATGGCAGCAACATTTAGTTTGTCGGCCATTGACGGATCGGTCTCTTCAAGATATGCTCGGGCGGGTTCTGCAGCAAAGCATAAACAAAAAGTTAGTCAAAAAGAGTGAGAAACTATAACATTGACAATACCAACCACCTCAGCCAACTCCCCGGCAGATTACCCTTCGGGAACGTCGAGCTTAGACCCATAGCCGAGAGAAAATGCTCGTCTCGGAAGAGAGTGCAGTCGGGCAGCCATATAGCAGGCCGCGGCTCCTTCCTCGTCGTCTAGATCTCCCACTCGGTAATTCAAAGCGACGAGGGGTTCATCCGAAGACGAAACCAAAGGAATCCCCCAGTCTCCCCCAAAATACACGAAGGCAAACTCTCGGCGGAACCCTTTTTGGGAGGTGGGGAGATTGAGGACGGTCCGATACCCCTGGTCGGATCCGAAAGCTCCACCAACCTGGTCCGTTCTTGGCCGCCATGACCTCGACCAACCGATACGAGATGCCTCCATAATTTGAGGGCCGGTCGGACGTCAATAAGGTTGCACGAAGACTTGGAAGGCGGTGATTCCGCCCCAGGAGTTCGGGGAGACTTGGCGGATCGCCAAGTTATAGGCGTTCAAAGAACTCCTTCACGAAAGGGGTCAAGGGAAACCGAAGCCCCATATTCAGAGATTTATAGTACACTGCGACACAACCAGGAGGGGCGAGATCACGGTATGGTGGGCCTCTGGTCGGACCAAGTAGAAAGGGTCCTTTATTTGAAACCTTGTCGCCGTACCCCGAGGTCCTCGGTCGGCCGATTTGATCACCCCCGCTCGGGAAAGAAAGAGCCTGGACCTCCTTTCGGATCAAGGTCGGGATACTCCAGCTCCCGACCCGATGTGGATGCTTCTCCCGCTCCCCCTCGGCATGATCCTTACTACATCGAAGACAAATACTTGTCTAAGTAACTCCGAGAAGGAGGATAAGCCAACGACACCTCCCAAGGGTAAGGAATGACTCCCTCGGCTTTCTCCTCCACCCGAAGAAGACGGGCTCGGGAGAGCGACCGCGTCGGGCACAACCCGAGGGGTCGGGCAGCTTATTACCGTCGACACCAAAGTTATTCCCATTCCCCTCACCTCCTCGGACAATTTATAAGAGGGTGAGGTCGGAGGTGTCGACGACTCGGACGAATCTCCCATTATTTATGCACAAGGGAGTCGGCCGAAGTTATTCGAAAGAAAACAAAGAAAAAAAAAAAAAAAAAGCTTAAAACAAACGCGCACTGGCCTGGACGAAGAAACTGGAAGGAAAACTTGAGAGGATTGATAGAATTTGGAGATTCTTGAGAGAGAGAGAATGAGGAAATGAGAAAATGATCCTCCACTTCTCTCTCCTCCCAGGTTTATATAGGAGGATCTCGGGGGATGTGCAACGCAAACCCCCCCGCGTCGCCTAAACGGGCTTTTAATAGCGGCCCAACTGGACCTACTCAGTCCATTAAGCAAGGAGTTCATCAAATTCGAGCAAAAAACCCTTCGGATCCAAAGGAAGTTGAAACGCCAAAGGTCCCCAGGGTGTACTTCCAGCTCGGCCGATGCCGAGGGTCCGAGTGTCCTGAGCTTCGAGAGGTACGGATACCCACTCGGACCATCTTGGGGCTCATTAGCCTCTCATCCGAGTGGCACCAATCCCTACTCGGCCAACAGGAGCCCTCCTCCTTTGCCGAGTCGCTTCTATACTTGGCCAAGTATGGCCAAATATCAGCTAGCGCCCACTCGGACCGTCTTGGGGCTCATTAGCCCCTCATCCGAGTGGCTTCACATCCCATTCGGCCAAACAGGAGCCCTCCTCCTTTGCCGAGCCGCTTCTGTACTCGGTCAAGTGTAGCCAAGTACCAGCTAGCACCCACTCGGACCATCTTGGGGCTCATTAGCCTCTCATCCGAGTGGCACCATTCCCTACTCGGCCAACAGGAGCCCTCCTCCTTTGCCAAGTCGCTTCTGTACTCGGTCAAGTGTAGCCAAGTACCAGCTAGCACCCACTCGGACCATCTTGGGGCTCATTAGCCTCTCATCCGAGTGGCACCATTCCCTACTCGGCCAACAGGAGCCCTCCTCCTTTGCCGAGTCGCTTCTATACTTGGCCAAGCATGGCCAGGTATCAGCTAGCACCCACTCGGACCATCTTGGGGCTCATTAGCCCCTCATCCGAGTGGCTTCACATCTCACTCGGCCAACAGGAGCCCTCCTCCTTTGCCGAGTCGCTTCTATACTTGGCCAAGTATGGCCAAATATCACCTAGCACCCACTCGGACCATCTTGGGGCTCATTAGCCCCTCATCCGAGTGGCTTCACATCCCATTCGGCCAACAGGAGCCCTCCTCCATTTGCCGAGTCGCCTCTATACCTGATTAAGTGCGACCGAGTACCGGTTAGCACCTATCCGAAGAGGAGACGACCCGGTCGGCATTTTCCCTTCACCAGGGAATAACCTGGTCGGCACTCTCCTTTCACCAAGGAGTAACCCGGTCGGTACTCTCCTTTCACCAAGGAGTAACCCGGTCGGTACTCCCCTTTCACCAGGAAGTGACTCCGGTCGGCATCCTCCCTTCACCAAGGAGTAACCCGGTCGGCATTTTTTCCTCCACCAGGGAATAACCCTGTCGGCATTCTCCCTCCATTCCCCGTTCACCAAAGGAGTGACCGAGGTCGGCCTCCATCCCTCCAAGCAAGGAGGGGACTCGGCCGACGCCATGGTCCATTCCCCCCGCTTATTCCGCCACGCAGGGCTCCCCTCCAAGCGGACTCTCCGTGGTCCCCCGTCCGTGGCGTGGGGCTAATTGTTTGGGCTCATTTAATCGGCGGCCCAATGAAGGAGCATAAAAGCCTACCGAAGCCCGAGACAGTGGGCACTGTGGGTCCCACGCGAAGGTTGACCTAATCACCAAGATTAGGGGAATCTCCAAAGTGGGGAAGCAATCATTGCCCGAAAAGGTAATATGCCCATTGACCCCAAAAAGGCCCATCTCGAACAATGTTTCCGGCTCCCGAAATCCCCAACACTATAAAAGCCAATTGCTTCATCAATGAACAGTATTCAATTCTCACCTAACAAACTAGAAAGATCTCTCTAGACAAGCATTTCTCTCTACCTCAATCATTTACCGACTTCGAGCGTCGGAGGCGATCGCGAAACACCCCTAGGGTAGTCTAACTTTGTTTTGCAGGATTCCGGCGTACGGATACCGGAGCTCAGGTGATCGCTCTTGGGGCCCACATCTCATTTCTCAACCAATCACAATCCTCAATTTCTTAGCAGAAACAACTGCCAATAGATACGACATAGTCACCACATACTTACTGCCAGGCGCCAAAAGCACCTAAGGAGTAAGGAGCGCGCTTTACCGCAAATTAACGCAAAGAAAGCAAGTCCTTCCGCCTCCCGGTGCGTGGAATTTCGTTGATCAAGGCCACCCGTGGTTCGAATGTAAACCACGCTCTAGAAGTTGGCGTGGGTCAACCGGTCAAGTATGATATTTACAGTTCTTCCCAGTTCCCATCATTAAAACACTATTCTAACAAATACTACAACAACACATTTCTTCCCATCATGAAAACAATGTTTTAACAACAGCTGCTGCTGCTGTAAATTGTAATCCAGTGAGCCCACTAAAACTACTCTCGGGTTCCACTCACGTGCGCCTCTTTGGATCCTTTTCTGTCTCTCCTCGTCCGCAGCAATCCAATCAGCATCCACCCAAGACTCAAGAGGGCAAAGACCCAACTTAATTAAAACTTAAATACACCCCATGTGATCACTTTCTCAAAATACCCATCTCCTCTAAAGAAATGCCTCTCATTTGCTCATTCAAATACTGGCTTATCAAGATCTTTGAGACTTTGACATGCTACTACTAATTTGGTAGGAGTTGGATGTCTTTATATTATTGTCACGCTTATTAGATGAATTGACAAATAAACTTGTACCTTGCGAATTTGGATCATGTGTTCTAATTATTTGGTCAGTTCCTACACTTACCATTTCACTTAATAATAATATGAAATTACACTTTTGATTATTATTATAAAAAACATCGTAATATCAGAAGTACTTCTCACTATTTCGGATAAGTAATTTACTTTTGAATTACTCGAATTGATAAGTAATAAAAAAAAATTAATAATGTGCAATTTTGTCAATAAATAATTTTTTAACTTGTTATAGCATGTCCATTGGTGGATATCTTAAAGACCAACACTTGCCTCAACCCTCTTTTTCCCCCAATAATGAGTTTGGTTAATCTTTTATTTTTGATGATTTGGAATTTTATTAATGAGGTAAATCACATAAACTGATTATATTATCGACTTCATTACATCAAAAACATTAGAGTAATGAAATTGCCTTGGAGATGAATTCTAACCCCTACAAGAAGACTACTAGAACAGTTAAATGAAAGCAAAGAAGGCCATATAGCCACACAAGAAATTTTGAATTTCACCAAAGACCTTGTTTGGCTAGGGAATTCGCACTTCATTAGGATTTCGACCTTGTGAATGATCTTGACGTTGAGCCAATTTTTAATTGCATTTCTAATGAAGTTTAGCATGAAATTCAAATTCCATGGGCCACCCGAATTTTCATTGCACCACCTTACTGCATTTGTCGTATCGGCTTCAATGATCAAAGGTTGTTGCTGAACTTCAACTTTTCATGATTGAGATCTTTATGGCTCGAAATATGTCATTCACTTCAACTGAATTTGTTTCCATAGAGGGAATGAGACTTAAGAATAAGTACAAAATTTTTGAGAGCTATTTCTAAGAGCACCCCCCGATGGCGCACAACGAAAAAGAGGGATCGAAAGAAGCATCCAAGACTAGGGTTGGCAATTTCATCCAAATCCGATGGATAACCATCCACCCAAATCAAATACATGGACGAAAATCCGAAGTTTAGCGGATGATAAAACATATGATGGACGAATCGGGTGATGGATCGAGTCTAGTGGGAGGTCCATCCAACCCATCACCCAATCCATCATCCAATCCATCCATCCACCTGCTAAATATATATCTATAAAAATAAATTTTTACATACATATGTATTTATAAATATTAACAGTTTGAAGTCTATTTGCAACATTTGGGTTGAATTGTGATTTTATGTTAGTACAAAGGAAAAATATTAAGGATATATCAAAATTTAAATATATTAATTACTTTATTGCCAAATCTTTATTTTAATTATGAAAGTGCTACAATACATTTGTATACTTTTATTTCACCCGATTCACCGCCCAACCCACCCGATTCATCCATGGATAATGGATGGATCAGATGTGGAAGGGTAAATCGAGTGATGGATGGACTAAATGGTGGACGGCTTGATCGCGGATGGAGGCAGATAGAGCCCCACCTGACCCACCTCCGATCCATTGCCACCTTTATCCAAACCTGTAAGGGAGGAGGCTCCTTAGAGAATCCTTACCACGATAATAAGAGTGAGGATTTGCCACCTGCCCCATTGCACATAGACCAATGAAGATAAGAAAGATTATGCATAACGTCCGCCGAAGAGTAAGGAAAGGGATCACTCCATGTTGTGATCCAACAGCTCAGTCGTAGAAGGATTAATCTTGCAATTGTACCAATGATCATGAGACATTATTGAAAATACGAGCATACCTCACTAGAAGTTATTGGCTAATATATTTCTCTCTCATGCTTTTACTATACCTCACCGTATGTTTTCTCTTCTACCCAATTAATATTCTATTTTAAATATCTATATTTAATGATAGACCAACTGTGGGGTCATGATAATATGCGAAACCAACCTCATTTCCCCCCTAGATGGACTCACTAGTCACTACCCACAATATAATGGCAGAACTAGGTTAGACTTAGTCTTTAAATTCTACTACCAACTAAAGACTTGACCATTGGACGACATGCTCTTATGCATAACAACCTTAAGCTTTCGCTAATTATTCACAATAGAAAAACTTAGTGTTATTTCTGGATGCCCCACTTTTTTCTTCTTGGCTATATGTGGTGGTGATGCATGATCCATTGATCTGGCCATGTTAATGCATGCTTACAAGTTATAGAGGTTAGTGGCCTAGCTATTGACTAGATTTGTTCCCCAGTCAATGGTATCAGTGTATCATTATTGGTGATAATTATTATTAATTAGTACAAATTTTTGATTTGTACAGGTGCATGATCCTCCGGTAGTCCTGTTCGCTCATCTCATGCAATGCTGATAATACGGGAGCATTTTATGAAACACAACTTTGTGAGATATTGCTCCAATATTCATTAAACAATATAATCAATGATTAAGGCTAAAGTTTTAAATTATCATTTCTTAACATTATAAGTATTTAGACTTGTAAGCCTTGGTATGAAGTTAAATTTTAAGGTGTATTTGCTTTACCAGACTTTCACTTATCTAAATTTATTTAAACTTATTAATCTTAAGCGTAAATTATTTAAATTAATTAGAAGTTATAGGCCCTAGATTTAACTTCAACTAACTCAATATAGTTGATAAAGAAATAATAATAGTAGTAGTATTAAGACAAAAAATATTCAGAAAAGTTCAAAAAAATTAAGAAAAAGTTAACAAACATGAAGATAAGTTCAAATTTGTTGAGAAATTACGAAAAACTAAGAAAAGTGATAGTTCTATTTTTTTTTTATAATTGAAAAGTAATATTTCTATGTATATAAATATTATTCATCATTCTAAAATAAAATACTAATATAATATTAAAATAGCTTCGGTTGACTAAATAATGAGATGTTTCTTAGTAATGACAAACAATTATTTGTGTGATTTATTTATCATAATTTTTACTCTAGTATTTTTGAATAGAATCCAGAATAATTAATAAATTCTATGTATTATAATGTTCATAGAACTTTTGAATAATTGGCAAAAATGTTGATCCACTTCTGAGAAATTTAGATTTTTTTTGTATAATCCTAGTTAGTCTTTTTAAGATACAAAAAGAGAAATTAGGAACATAAAAACAGAATGGAGGAAGTAGGACCCTATTTTTTTGAGCTTAATTTCAATTCAACTTAATTCAGTTGCAACTCTATAATAATTTTGTTGTTATTAAAACGTTATTATTATCGAAATGTATTATTATTATTATTATTATTATTATTACATTCAATTCATTTAAGTTAAATTCAAAAGAGTTATTGAAAAATAAGCTCATGAAATAATCCTAAATCTTCAATAAGATAAGAATGAAATTGAGCAATCACATATTCACATCAAAGCATACTCTTTATCTTGGGGAAGATATACTACTTACTTTAAGTCTTTTAGTATGGCCCTATTCTTTTGGGCATATTTCAATTCAATTCAACTCGTTTTAGCTTAGTTCAATTCAGTTTAATTTAATCTAACTACTTTTCTCTCGTAGTTTTACTTCAGATTAGTTTAGTTGGTTTCAGTTTAACCCAAAACAACATGCATAATGGAAATGCTTTGTGTAAAGACAAACATCATTTTATCAACTACCTTTTTTTTTTTCTTTTAACCCTGTCTCTCTCTCTCTCTCTCTCTCTCTCTCTCTCTCTATACACACACACTTTCATCTTGGCTTGTACGCTGTTAAACTCTGCCAAAACTCCACTATCCACCATTTACACTGCAACAACCTAACAACTCACACTCAAACCCTTCCCCCTCTCTCTCTCCCACATCCCATCCCATCCCATCCCATCCATCATCTTCTTCAATCTCACATCCATCCATTAGACCCATACCCTCCAAGAAAAGATCTCATCTTGATGTAAAATCCTCCAATTATTTCAGCCGAACCCTTTAACCCATCAAATAACCCCAAAATACATTCTTATAAAAAAATAAAAATCAAAACCACCTCTTAATAATGGACATAGAAAGACCTCATAGAACAACAAGCACACCCACAACAACAAGTGAACTCTTCATTTGCTTCACTTCTCGCCTCTCAAAATCCTCTTCCATGCGCCTTTCCTCTAAATCAATCCACAGTCCTAGCCGCACCACCGTCGACAAATCTCAACCACTTTCTCTCTCCTCCTCTCTCAGCCGTCGCCTCCGCCACAACGGCAGTTTGCGAGGCGCACAATCTCCCGCCATGTTCCCCTCCAAGAAAACCAAAGGAACTTCTGGTTTTGCAGATAACCCAGAACCTTCTTCCCCTAAAGTCACCTGCATTGGTCAAGTCAGAGTGAAAACCAAGAAACAGGGTAAAAAAATGAAGATGAGAGCTTGTCGTAGTAGTAAGAGATTAAGCGGAGGAAGTGGAGGAGAAACGAGTTTTCGTCGGATTGAGTTAACTCAACAACAACAATCGAGTCAAGATAGGAATAATAATAATAGTAATAATCAGAGGTGGGTTCATCTTCCATTGACGATTTGTGAGGCGTTGAGAGCTTTTGGGTCGGAGTTTAGCTGCTTGTTTCCTTGTAAATCTTCATGTTTTAGTAGTGGGTTTTGTGGGGGTGAAAAAGGGGGGAAAATGGAGGAGAGAGAAAATGGTGGTTCTTCTTCTTCGAGTTCTTGTGCTGTTTTTAGGTGGTTGGTTTCTTTGCAAGAAGGGGAAGGAGAAGGGAAGAGGAGGGATATAGAGTTAGTGGTTGGAGGAGAAGAGGATGAAGGTAAAGTCAGAGGAGAGAGAATGATGATGGAAAGAGAGTGTTCAAGAAGGAGGTCTATTTTTGATGATATGGAGTTTGATGATTTGTTTGGTAATAACAATGTGAAGAATGAGAGTGAGATGATGAATAATAATAATGAGAATGAAGATGATGATGAAGAAAGTGGTGGGAGAGTTAGTATTGTTGTTCCTCCTAAAAATGCACTTTTGTTGATGAGGTGTAGATCTGATCCTATGAAAATGGCTTCTCTTTCTCGTAAATTGTGGGACCCTGTTCTTCCTCAAGATGATGATGAGGAAGTTGAGGTTGAAGAGGAGAGAGAAAAGGATGTGAGAGTAGAGGAGGAGGAAATTAAATTGGAGGAGAAAACTGAGGTGGTCATTGAAGAAGAGGAAATTACAGAGGAGAGAGAAAAATTGGATGACATGTTGGATGATTTGGTTGTGGTTGACTCAAATTCTGAAGATTTACCAGATTTTTCTGGTGAAGAAGAGGATTTTCAAGTGGAAGAAGAGCAGAAAATGGAGGAAGAAGATGAAAAGTTAGAGGAAGAAGAACAAGAAACAGAGGAAAAACAGAGCATTGAAAACAGAGGAAACCCAGAAGATGAGATTTTAGAAGATGAAACCCAGTTGATTGAAGAGGAGATTCAGCGTGACGAGGGTTTAATCGAGACGATTACGGCTGAAGAGAAGGTTGAATTCAGTGAAAATGAGCAAGATTTGGTGATTCATTCCGAGCAAAATGAAGAAGAATTAAAGGAGGAAGAGAGAGAAATGTTAGAATTCAATTCAATTCTTCAAGAAGAAGAGGAGAGAGAAAATGTAGGTCAAGAAAGTAGTGACATTTCTACATCATCTTCTTTGAATTCTTCAGAAGAGTCAACAGCAGAGTCAAAACCAGAAGAAAAAAACCCAGTTGAAGAAGAAGAAGAAGAAGAAGAAGAAGAAGCAATAAAGTCAATGGAAGAAGAAAAAGAGGAGAGAGAAAATAAGAAGCCAAGTTTACCAGATTGTTTACTACTAATGATGTGTGAGCCCAAAGTTTCAATGGAGGTTTCCAAAGAAACATGGGTATGTAGTACAGACTTCATCCGATGGCTACCAGAGCGCCACCACAACAAGAGGGTAAACAAAACGGACGGTCCAGATGAATCCACAACAAAGAATAAACCGGCGCCGGTGGTCCCACCACAGCCGGTTAAACAGAGGTTTGAACCGGCGCCGGTTCAGCCGGGGAGGTCGTCGATTTCTTTCCCGGCTGGGGGCGGCTCAGTGGCTAACTTGATAGAGCAGAAGCTGGTGAAAGGTGGCGGTGGCGGCGGCTATGAGCCGTTTTGTTTGACAAGGTGTAAGTCGGCGCCGTTGAGATCATCGGCTAAGGTTGCGGCGCCGGAGATGGCTTGCAGCTTGTGGGGAAGAGAGAATGGGCGGAAGCTTGAGCCGCATCGTCCGGCTACGTTTGGGTTTGGCGCGGCTGGGGTTGGGTTCTGATTAGATCAACGGTTCAGATTGAGTATGAGTTTCTGCCACGTGGCTAGTAGCATTTGTCCGTTGTGGCAGAAAATTGTTGGCAATGGTATGGCAATTGGCAGGTCTTTTGTTTGTAAATTCTATTTTAATCTTATTAGATTTTAATTTATTTTACTACTACTAGTTAATTTTTTGGGTCATTAGACTTTTTACTAGTTGAGATTGTAGATTGGAAGTATTAAGTAATATTAGGGTTGTTTAATTAATTACCTTCATGTTATGTGTCCTTTTAGACCGTTGAATGACAGAGTAGGGTATATTTACACGTGGTATTGCTTGGAATTTACTGACAATTTGGTTGATTTTTAGTCGTATTAGTTTTAACTTTTTAACATTAATAAGTGCAAGCTGTGCAACAACTGTGTATGGGAAACCATTATTAAGGGGTTGCCTTCCCAATTGGCTAAATTACTCCTACAGTCCTACTCCTAAGTCCTACCTACATTCATTGGTAATTTTTACCCAAAGGTTTGAACTTGGAACTTGAACCTCCATTGAAGTAATTATTTTTGAAGTGTACAAATGGATGAAATATGAGTCTAGATTCATGGTTTTTCTTGTTTATTAAGGGAGCAAAATAGCAAATGACTCATCTATGTTGGTACAAATTGTTATTTATAATCTTGATTTTCCTTGCTGGCTTGTTACACCTACATTTAACATTGAGCCAATGCGAGCTGTTTCTAGCTCAAATTATCAAGTTCAGCTTAATTTATGAAGGTTGTTTGAGATAGATAGGGGGAAAATGGGAAAAAAATTTAGTACGGATTCCCCGCTGCCGGCGAGAAAAGGTAGTTTCGGCGTCATTTATGACACTCGTTGCACCCAGGTCAATAATTGGTTGTGTTTTTGCTACTAGTTAAAGTGAGTGGTGTTGGATGAACTCGCGCCATAATTCTTGGTTTCCAGTTCAATTTTGCTTTTAAGTTATTGTTAGTGACAAAAGATTCTCATAAGTACTAGACAATATTTTACTACTAATTACTACACATTAAAGTCTGAAATGTGTAATTCGAGCTAGTGGTGCTTGCTAGTTGCTACTATTCGTACATGTTGAGTGGTAACTACAGGGTTATTTAATTACCTTCATCTGAAGTAATGAAACATTGTCATGGTATCGATGTAATATATCATATGGTATATACAACGAACTTGGGAGATATTATGGTTCTTAAAATAAATTAACACAATCATTTGCCCAAACAAAGAACATGTGAGGTTTTCTCCTCTACAATCGGGAGAGTGTAAATATATATCAAAGGGAAATTAATTTGATCCCCAAAGTAATACAATATCTGATGGTATTATCTTGTTAACTCATGTGGCAGCAGTCCTGGGAAAAGAGTACTGCTACTAGTAGTGCATGATTGTTGAGTGGGAAGTACATCTTCAATTTTCAATTCATGGGTTATAATTATCTAATTGTCTTTACATGTGACAATGTTTACAAATCACAATGGGCCTTCCATCCCAGAAGGCAGAGATGCCACCATGTCTCGTGCATGGTCTTCAGACTCTTCACTTTTGTTCCTTTAATATTGACATCTCCCCTTCAATTTTAATAAAGATTATCTTCTTGACATCTAAATAAAGTGTTGCTTTTGGAGGCAATAATGCATTGACAATTTGACAAACAATTAAAGTAGAATTTGATGGTAGTTGGATTCTTATTGCACTTGCTAGCTGCTGGTGCAAACATATGTCTTCTCCGTTCTATAAGAGTACTTGAGTTTGATTTTTGCGCTATTTACATATAGTGTATCACCTTTTTATATATAAAATCGAATGTTTATGTGAAATGTTTTTTTTTTTTTTTTTTTTTATAATTCCATTCCAATCTCGGGTGGGCCGTGGCATAGCATCTGTTGTGCATTGCTTCGAAATTCTAATGCTAAAAAGTTGCTGCTCTCCAACATCCGAAAGAAAGTCGGTGATGGGGGTGAGCACACTGTTTTGGCATGAAACTTGGGTGGGTGAGACCCCTTTAAAACTTGTATGTCCAAGGTTATTTTCTATTAGTAATTCAAAGGATGCTATGGTAGCCTCATGCGGATTTTGGGACGGTCTTGTATGGAGATGGAGTTTAGAATGGTCTCGTGCGCTGAGACCGCAAGATATCATTGAAAGCCGCCTGCTATTCCAGTTGCTAGATAGGGTTGCTCTCTCCCCTTGTGACTCGGATTATCTTGTTTGGACTCCAGATAAATTAGGGAATTTCACAGTAAAATCTTTCACAATGGAGATTGCAAAATCAAACCCATTATTGCCTCATGACTCAATCAAAGGCTTATGGAGGGATTGGTTCCGCATCGTATTGAAATATTTTCATGGCTCGTACTTCTTGGAAGACTTAACACCAAATCTAAACTGGCGCGAATTGGAATTATTTCAAATGATGAAATTCTTTGTGTTTTATGTGGATTATCCAGAAGTACGAGCCATGAATTTGGGAACCTTGCTTGGGTTCCTCCATCATCAATTCAGGAAGCTTTTGATCTTTGGTCCTTCCCCAAGGGAAGTTCTCTATTCAAAAAAGCATGGGCATCAAGCTTCTTCATCATATTATGGACGTTATGGAAATAACGAAATTCAAGATGTTCTGAGAAGAAATATTGCACACATGAGCATATACATGATCGCATTCTTCTTCGCATTTGTTGGTGGATTAAAGGGTGGGGAGCACCTTTTCCATACAACCCAAATGAAGTTCTTCGGAATCCTCTTTGCCTAAAATCTCTCTCTTGCCCTTCTGCTGGTTCGTGTGCAAAAAATTCAAAAATGGTTGTGCCTTGGTCTCCTCCCCCGAATGCTTATCTAAAGTGGAATGTTGATGCCTCCCTAAACCCGTTGCTCCTCAAATCTGCCATTGGAGAAGTACTAAGGGACCATGAGGGTAAATTCATTTGTGAGTTCTCCAGCCCAATCCCTTGTGTGGAGATTAATCACGCTGAGATACTTACAATACACCGAGCCATAAAGTTGTTCTTAGCTCACGATTTTTTGCGGTGCCATAGATTAATTGTGGAGTATGTTAGAACTTGCAGCAGAAATTTGGCTTCTACTAGATGATATGAAATCGATACCTCACAAATAAATAATATTTTGTGGATAAATAAACAACCCATATGAAGGAAATAATAAATTTAACATAAGAAATATAAGCTTTTCTTAAACTAAGCTTTTATTATGTGAATTGTATTGAATGAATAATATTCTACATTACAAACTAACCCTTTTATAATGTCTAATGCACTAATTGAAGAATGGTTGAGAATTTTTCACTAAACAAACAAACGTAATATGTTGTTGCAAATTAACAAATTAAACTCCTTCCATTTACTTCTCTTCTCCTTTCTCAAGATTTTCCTTTTCTTAAATTAGAGAAATTTATAACCAAAAAAACCCATAATTCTCCACCTCGTTTGTAATTATGAAAACATTCAAATATTGAACGAACAAATTGCGGTATTCGTATCCTGTTGCACCATTTTGACAATGATTGCCTACGTACCCTCGACCGGGATCAAACCAATCGTAGGTCCATTAATTCTTCCATGTAGTGCTTAACATGGGACAGTGTTTAGCAATTCCAAACAATGTTGGAACTTGCTTTCCGAAAAAACTTTGGTTAACATATCTGTGGGGTTCTCATTTGTATGCACCTTCATAAGAGAAATACTACCTTCCTCTATGATATCTCGAACAAAATGATATCTCACGTCTATATGCTTGGTAGGAGCATGATGAACCTGATTTTTAGCCAAATGAAATGCACTTTGGCTATCACAACTCATATTCACACATTCATGCTTCAACCCCATAATCATCTAGAAGTTCCCACAACCACAAAGCTTTCTTAACTCCTTCTGTCATAGCCATGTACTCGACCTATGTCATAGATAGAGCCACCGTGGCCTGTAACATTGATCGCCAACTAACGGGAGCACCATATATTTTAAACACATAACTAATATTAGGTCGTCGTTTATCTAGAACACCTGCATAATTAGAGTCAACAAAACCATTTACCTGACATGTATCTCCACCAAAGCACAAACCCATACCAACAGTACCCTTTAAGTACCTTAAAACCCATTTCACAGCTTCCCAATGTGCCTTTCCCGGATTCTCCATGAATCCACTAACAACACTACCGCTTATGAAATATTTGGACGTTTACACACCATGGTGTACATTAAATTGCCAACTACACTAGCATAAGGTACATTATCCATGTATGCGTTATCTTCCGCTGTAGTGGGAGATTATTTACCAGAATGTCTAAAATGTGGAGCCAATGGAGTTACCACTGACTTAGCACCTTTTAATAACCCGCTCAATGTAGCTTTTATGGCTCAATAACAATTTTCGGTTTAATCTCTCTCTTCTAATCTCCATAGTCAGTATTTTCTTTGTAATGCACAAATCTTTT
The DNA here is from genome assembly GCA_947646795.1 of Beta lomatogona. Classification (NCBI taxonomy): domain Eukaryota; kingdom Viridiplantae; phylum Streptophyta; class Magnoliopsida; order Caryophyllales; family Amaranthaceae; genus Beta; species Beta lomatogona. The sequence goes on along the minus strand of CANSNZ010000066.1, from coordinate 1,971,247 downwards.
GTCTCAAACTCTTCACTTAGTTGAGCTTTTAAAATATTTATATCCACCTTGCTTTTTGAATCAATAAGCATATCGTCCACATATAATCACTAGTGGAAAAAACCTTATATGTCACTAAGTAACAGATAAAACCACATCCGAAAATATACATTAAAAATGGGGAGGAATGTTGAGTATACAATCTGATGCGGTCCTCTTGTGGACCGCATCAGATTAAATAATCTGATGCGGTTTATTTAAAATCTGATGCGATTTAGTGGATCGCATCAGATTTTGGTTATTTTTCGCTCAAAACCCACATTTGCAGCCTTTGGACCAGCACTGAATTATGGCCCAACACGCGAAAAATTACGGCCCAGCACGCGAACACATTACGGCCCATACGCGAACAAATATGGCCCAAACTCTCTCTCCTCCCTCATAACCCCAATCACCACTCTCAGACCCAAACCCTAATTTTCCGCTTCTCCCCTCTATCTCTCCTCTCTACTCTCTACTCCTCGTCATCCACGCCGTCTCCTCTCTCCTCTCTCCTCTTTCCTCTTTCCTCTGTACTATCATGCATCCCTAATTAAGAGGTGAAACGAAGAACGAAGATGAACGAAGAACGAAGAAATGAAGAGCCAAAATGAATAATGAAGAAACGAAGAACGAAATGAAGAGTGAAACGAAGAAATGAAGAGACGAAGAATCGAAGAATCGAAGAACGAAAGTGGTTCGTTTGAGTTTTGATGGGATTTTGATTTTGTCTGTTTTCTTCGTTTTTTCGTTTTGTTTTTCCAGATTTTTTCCTTTTTTTACGAGATTTCTTCGTTTTTTCGTTTTTTTATTTTTTCGTCAATTTTTTCGTTTTTCTTTTACGAGATTTCTTCGTTTTTTTCGTTCTTTTACTAGATTTCTTCGTTTATTCGTTTGAGTTTTTTTTTGGTTTCAATTTTCGTTTCGATTTTTTTGGTTCAAGGCTCTTAATATTTTCCTTTTTTTATCTGATTTAGTTTTTTTAGGTCTTAATATTTTATCTTTTTCGTTTTTAGCCTCGTCATTTTCGCTTCGCTTTATATTGGTTTTTTTTTTGTAGTTGTTGGTTTTGGATATGTATTGTAATTTTCTATACATATATAAATTTGGATGGTATGTTTGTTAATTTTCTGGACACTTATTTTCTGTAATTTTATATATAATTATTTTCTGTGTTCATGTTGTTCCTCTGTATTTTTTTTAATTATCGTACATATATTGTTGTAATTCTCGTGTTATAAGTTGAGTTTTTTGTGTGATTATCGAACTATATTGTTGTAGATGGATTTGTAAATGTTAAATCTGATTTTTATTTTGTGTAATTTTCCCTATTATTTGTATAAAGTGCTTTTTTTTTTAACACTAACAATTGACATTTTGATGCGGTCATTCTAAGAACCGCATCAGTATTTTGACTTACTGACGCTGTTCATAGGGAAAACCGCATCAGATTATCACCTAATCTGATGCGGTTTTCCCTATGAATCGCATCAGATTATCACCTAATCTGATGCGGTTTTCCCTATGAACCGCATCAGATTATCGTTTTCTGATGCGGTTTTGGACCACATCAGAAATTATTAGTGAGCTGCTGCGCCGCCACCTGATGCGGACCAAAACCGCATCTGAAAGGCCAGTTTTGACCGCATCAGGTGGGGTTTTTTCCACTAGTGAATAAAAGATAAATATAATCATCTCCAAGAAGTTTACGAATGTATACACAACAATCATAATTACTTCTAGAAGACCCTTGCTTTAACATAAAGGAATCAAATCGCTTGTACCACTGCCGTGGAGATTGCTTCAATCCATAAAGTGATTTCCTCAAGCGACATACCTGAGTCTCTTTACCCTCCACCTTGTATCCCTCAAGTTGATACATATAGATTATTTCATCCAAATCACCGTGTAAAAAGGCTGTCTTCACATCAAGTTGCTCTTGCTTAAGATCACCGTGAGCAACAAGACTTTATAGCACTCGGATTGAAGTATGTACTTAATAGCACTCGAATAGAAGTATGTTTTACCACAGGAGAAAAAATCTCATTGTAATCAACACCCTCTTATCCCTTGGCCAATAGCCTAGCCTTATATCTTATACCATCGGTCTGGGAAGGATCCTCTTTTCTTTTATACACCACTTACATCCAATAGCAGTCTATCCCACGGGCAATGGGACTACCTCCTGTGTCTTGTTTTTATCAAGAGATTGCATCTCTTCCTCCATAGCAACCAACCAACTCTCTATATCCTGGTCTTTGATAGCTTGTTTGAAGGTGACAGCTCATCATCCTCCACCAAAAGTGCATATTCTACCAAGTTAACATGCCCGTAATGCCTCAGAGATTTTCTGACCCAAACTTCTGAACTGATTTATAATTCCTCTTTGGCCTAGTGGTCGCCAAAGATTCCTGTTGCTATTGTTGTAACACATGTACATTTTCCCGCTGAATCTCCTCATGTTCAAGATCATCCTCATCATTTTGATTAACACCAGGATGCTCCACCTGAACATGATTAGAATCTGGTTGGTCTCTAGATTATATCTCCACCACTTGAGTATTTGAAGTAGTCCCGACATCACGATTATTTGGAACCATAGCTTTAGACAAAGCTACCATGGACCTTTCATCTAAGGTCAGATCCCTGTTAATTACAAATTTAGAATCCTCTACGCTCGAAAGACAATAGCCATTAACGCCTTTGGGATACCCCAAGAATATTGCTTTCTTGGCTCTTTCATCAAGCTTGTTATCTTTGACATGCAAAGAACATGTGGACCCAAAGACTCTAAGCTCTTGTAATCTGCATGTTCCCCTGACCACACTCTATAAGGTGTGTCACCATCTAAATAGGAATGTGGGGATCGGTTCACTATATAGCAAGCTGTAGCAATCGCATCTGCCCACCATTCTTTGCCTAACCCAGAATTAAACCGCATACACCTAGCCTTCTCAAGTAGTGTATGATTCAATCTTTCTGCGACTCCATTCTGTATTGGTGTGTCTCTGACTGTCCAGTGTATGCCTTCCTGATCACATAACTCCTTGAAAGCTCCCTTAGTGTACTCCGTACCATTATCAGACTGTACAATTTTTAGCTTTCGACCAGTTCTGTTTTCAACCATTGCTTTCCACCGCTTTAAAATGTCGAATACCTCATTCTTCTGCTTGAGAAAATAAATCCAAGCATATATAGAATAATCATCAACAAATGTAACATAGTACCTGGAACCACCCTTAGAAGAAACTTTAGCCAGAACCCAAACATCCGTATGCACATAGTCTAACAACCCTCTGCTTTTGTGCTTGCTTGTAGAGAACTTTACCCTGTGTGCTTTTCCATACACACAATGTTCACAAAATTCCATTTGTGGTTTCTTCATGTTCTTCAACAAACCTTGTCCGTAAAGCAATGATAGACCTTTTTCTGACATATGCCCAAGGCGCATATGCCATATCCTCGTGCATTCTGTTTGGTCTTTACTTTCACTGATTCCAACTGCTAATTCACCTGTAACGGTTGTCCCCAAAAGAGGATAAGATTACCGTAACGAATCCCCTTCATCACTACCAAGGAACCACGTACAACTTTTAATATTCCATTCTCTATGACTATTTTGCAACCATTTTTCTCTAATAACCCAAGAGAAATAAGGTTTTTCCACAAATCTAGGATGTGTCTCACATCCTTCAAGGCTATTATTGTTCCATCATGCCTATTGACTCAGATATTACCTAACCCGACAGTCTTGAAAGCATGATCATTTCCCATCAAAACTGTGCCACCATCCAAACTTTGATAAGTTGTAAACCACTTTCTATTGGAAATATTGATGTGATGGGTCCCAACTATGGCTCAACATTTTTAATAGGTCTCAACTATCAATTAACCTGTGGAGGTCCTAACTTTGGGGGGCATTGTCTTTTATCGGACCCAGATGACCTATGACTTGCTGATTAGGTAAAATGACATTATTTTATTTTAATTTTCATTGCTTAAATCTTTCCTTATTCTAATTTCTTAAGCTCATTAACCAGTTCAATGAAGCATGAAAGAAGATAGGGTGGAGGGGAACATCAGTAGGTGGGGCCCACTACAGGAGGCGGAGCTCCAGTGGGGCGGTGGAGCTAGCGGCAAGGCATAACCCATCTTTTTCTCTCTCCTCTTCACCATGTCAATTATAAGGGAAGCCAACAAGCTATCATCTCCCCTCTTCAAGTCCATCAACGAAGCTGCCAAAGTAAATTTGTTGTCAATTTAATTTATTGCTTAAACCCAAGCCAATTGTTGAATTCACCCAATTTCAAAATTACAAGTTAATTATGAAACTAAAATATCACAGCTTTTTCACCAATTGTGCAACCAAAGATCAGTTTTACTTTTTCTTTTTCCACAATTGATTGGCTAAATATCAAAACTTTACTGGCTAAATATCAAAACTTTAATTTGGTGCAATAAAAAGACCTGATTCAATATAGCAGCCTCAACACTTGATCAAAAACTGTTAACAAATCAACCAGAAAAACAGAAAAAATACGTTTCGATAATTCAAATTGAATTCAAAGCTATTGTTCTCGTACTTATGGCATTAAAGGAACACCAAATTATGATGAACATCGGCATATATCTAACATATAGTAATAGAATTTTGGACATCATTGAAGAATTTAGAATTCAAACACGAGCATAAACAAAAAAAAAAGTTGCGGAATATAAACTGATTGCTGGAACGGGGTGTTCAAGCGCATCCTTTGGTTGGACCTGTCCAAGTTCAATGAGGTTAACATGCGGATTCGGGTCAAAGGATGAGGTCACACTTCTCAGATCTACCCCATCCGACAAAGGATCGCCAAAGCACTGGTCGCATACTACTAGAAATTCATTGATGAGGCAGAAAAAGAAGATCAAGGATACTTTACCCCCACAAGTGATAATAATGGGCATCAATTCCACCAGCAGTGGCACTTGTGAGTTGACAATGGTAAAAGATGAAGAAGGAGAGGATAGAGGAAGAAGAAGGAGAGGATAGAGGAAGAATACGATAGAGGGGTGTCACGTGATTTTTAATGGAGTCACGTGACACATAACCTGCTAGAGCAGGTTAAGTAACCTGGAGGGTCCAATAGAAGACAATACCCCCCAAAGTTAGGACATCCACAGGTTAATCCATAGTTGAGACCTATTAAAAATGTTGAGCTATAGTTGGGACCGCTCACATCAATTTTTCCACTTTCTGTTTGGGCACATATGGTGTGATGCTCCTAAATCAAGCATCCACTTACCAAATATTTCAGTGCATTGTTCTGAAACGGAGTAACAATAGTCTTCCACGTCATTTGAGACAAAACTTGCCTCTTGTTTTTCTTGTTGTTTTCCTCTGGAGTTGTTGTTATCCGACCTCTTGAATGTAATCCTCTTATTAGGGCAATTTGCTTTAAAATGTCTAAGCTCACCACATTTGAAAGATGGTCTTTCCGCAAGAGGTCTAGATTTTGATCTAGACTTTCCTCCCTTGCCTCTTCCTCTTTCATTGGTCCTTCCTCTAGTTGTAAACAATCCCTGAGCTTGTTCCTTGTATTCTCCTCCACTGCTAGACATCATCCCAGTTTTAGCAACCTTGCGAAGATCATTCGCTAAATGTGATGTTCTAGTTTCATCCTTGGTTAGAGTATCACCCACAAGCATCAATGTTTGAACTAGATTTTCATAGGACTTAGTAATTAAAGTAATAGCATGAGCGCTTGGTCTTCATCATCTATCTTCATGTCTATATCCTTTAAGTATGATGTGATCCTATCAAACTTATTGATATACTCCCGAATTGAGGCGCCTTCTTCCATCTTGCATGTATACAATTTGGATTTTAGATAGATCTTGTTTGTTAGAGTTTTCATCATGAAATTTGTCTCTAACTTTGCCCACACGCCAGCAGCTGTTGCTTCTTCATTTACCAAGAATACAACATCCCTCTCAAGACACAAGATTATGGCTGCTCGTGCTTCAAGATCGAACTCTTCCTAATCCTCATCCTTCATATCTCCGGGTTTTTGTTTCTTTTCCCGTTAGCGCTTTGTGCTGCTTTTGCGAAATTAGAATTTTTTTCATTTGCATCCTCCAATAGGAAAAATCATTTTTCCCATTGAACTTTTCAATTTCATATTTTCCAACTTTTACCGTTCCACTAGTAGACGCCATTATTATTATTTTTCAAAATAAAAAATTTAACCACTTAATATTTTGACGTTGGCTCTGATACCAATTGTTAGAGCTCGCATCAGAAATTTGGCTTCTACTAGATAATATGAAATCGATACCTCACAAATAAATAATATTTTGTGGATAAACAAACAACCCCTATGTAGGAAATAGTAATTTTAACGTAAAAAAAAAAAGCTTTTCTTAAATTAAAATTTTATTATGTGAATTGTATTGAATGAATAATATTCTGCATTACAAACTAACCCTTTTATAATGTTTAATGCACTAATTAAAGAATGGCTGGAGAATATTTAACTAAACAAACAAACGTAATATGTTGTTGCAAATTAGTAAATTAAACTCCTTCCATTTACTTCTCCTTAAATTTCTCTTCTCCTTTCTCAAGATTTTCCTTTTCTTAAATTAGAGAAATTTATAACCAAATAATCCCACAGAATCGGATTCAATCAATGTTGTGACTTGGTGCACAAGTGATTCAAAGGGCCATGAAACCTCACTTTCATTATTAATTTCATACGAAGAAGTGCAAAACTAGGCAATGACATTCAGATTATACACAAGAGTCGAGAATCAAATATTGTGGCTGACACCTTAGCGAAGCAAGGGCTTCAAAGGCGTGATAATTTCATAGCATGGTTGTAAGAACAACCTTGTTTCCCTTGACCTCTTGATCTGATTCTACTGGATCAGTTCATATTTGTTAGATTTTTTGAAGGGTTAGAATTGCTAGTGTTGGAACTCGTACAGAAAAACCGAATTAACTTATATGAAAAATTGAGACGCCTTGATATGATCATTGCCCTAAATCGATAGACCTCCACAACAAGTGCGATTGGATAACAGGCACCGACTCCAGGGTTAACGTCTCCTCCACGAACCGACGCACTCCGGTAGATTATGAAATGAAAACCAAATTATCAACAAGTGGGCCGCAAAATAACCAAATTATCAACAAGTGGGCCGCAATGAAAACTAAATTATCAACGCACAGGTAAGAGAGTTGAAACAGTCAAAATATCAAACCAAGTAGGCCGCAAAAATAACAATCACACACGCGCACTATACCAAGCAGGCGCGCGTGCAACGACTGACGAACGGCGACGCGCGGTCCACTATCTCCTCCATAACATGTTTAATACATTATACAATATTTCTCTTTATAAATTGGGGTACAACTTCTTCTACCACCAATGTGGGACAACAACAAGGAAGTTTTACAACATTCCAAGTTTGGACCAACTCCAAACTATTCTTACAGCTAGTGCATCCAGTTTGTGTTGGCTGGAACTTATGTTCTCTTGGAAGTTTTTTGCACTGCGTGAAATGTTTGTAACCATTCTTCATCTTTTATGATGATTATGAAATGAAAACCAAATTATCAACAAAAAAATGTTATTGGATTTGTCTTAAGTTATATTTATAACTTCTTTTAAAAATGTTATTGGATTTCATAGCTTGTTACTTTTTTTTTTTGAAATGAAAAGACAATTATATATATTTTACTATTTCAATAATGAATTAGGCCTAACAACTCCATGAAAAAGTTACATAAACAACAAACTTCAACCGATATACTATTTCTATCATACACTCGAACGTACTATGAGGCTGACTAATTAATTGCTCATTGTAAATTTGAAGGACTCCAAATAAAGTAAAACTAGTAAAGGAGAGAGTTTCAAATGAGTAAAAGATAGCATTAATTCTTGAATACATAATAAATATATACGGTACACTCTTATATATAGTGAATACAATTTTAACAACTTAAAACTAATCAATAAATGCTAGTAGGATACTCGAATCTACTTTGACAATTGACTCATAGTTTTGCCGAACATGCCGTCATATTTCTCTACTCCCAGTCCTAGTATTGAGAGAAAGAGTGTTCTAACTGACAGATTCAAGACAAAAAGAAAAAGTATGAAAATAATACTTCTAATTAATAGAGCTCGTTTCTTCATGTGAAAGAAATGAATATGACTATACGAGTATACACTAGCTAACATTACCTAAATTGATACGGTATTGGTAGGCTGGTAGCTACAAGTTTTTATTGATTTTCATGAGACAATGAAATATAAGAAGATTTGCTACATTATAAGGAATATAAGTAATGAAGTTCATAAATTTCTTTGAACAAGAGCTCCATTTTCTCCAGAAGAGCAAAATTAAGTACGACAAGACAATCGCCTCTACTTTATTAATAAGAGTATATCGTAGTGCTGATATGGTAAAACTTTCGTCCCAGGAATCATATGGAAAAATTTAGACAACATTAATTTTTTTCAGCCTCACATATGACATATAACACCACTGCTGTCTCTTATTTAGCTAACTACTCCATCTGTCCCATAATATAGTGCTTACATTTTTTTTGATGTCCCAAAATGTTGTGCCTGTTTTTTTTTTTTTTATTTATCAATTTGCTTGGACTAAATTATCCTTAATTTTTACATAAACTTTTCAAAATGTCCCTACTTTCCAAAAATATGTGCCCCTATTTATTGTTGTAAACCATTCCAAGAAACATTGTTGTTTTTTGATTTTCTTTAAGGAAAAAGAATATAAAGAACTAGTTTCAAGACAAAAGTACCAAAGAAACACTTTCTTAAAATTTTTTTTTTTAGAAATCCTGCTACTCCTTTTATTTCCCTTAATTCCCGTAAAAAATGAGAAGTGAGCATTATATTATAGGACGGAAGGAGTAAACTTTAGCAAAGTAACATTTTTCATTATTCCTATTATTCTATTAGCACCGAGGATGATGTCTTAGCTACCTGAAAAGCAGGGGAGATGTATTGTTTCATGGGAAAAAGGTTGTCCTTTAGTCGCGAAAATAAATGCAGTTTCAAGTCGACAATACAATCTTTAAGAAAAAAATACAGTAATAAAAGCAACCCATAGCAATGCAAGAGTGTGGGTTTCCTTTCTTGAGTTGCTTTTGGTTACAAGCTTAAGTAGGATTTTGCTATTATGTTTGCTGCTTTTCTTGATTTTGTGGAGTTACTTTTGCACGGGTATAGTAAGATCTGCTCTCTAAGAAACAATATAAAATGTCAGGATTTTGGTGTAATGTCGTCTCTCCCATTCAAAGAAACTCAGCACATGGACTCATCTAGCTTTGCCTTTTTTGCTCTTGTAATTATCTTCTTTGAGTATCAAAAGGACGTAACTCGTAGTAAGACGGGATTTTTGCAGGTGGGACTACCAAGCCTAAGGCACAACCTAATTTCTTAATGCTTGAATGGGATGTTAAACTATATCATCATTGTAGTTTGGACTTCGAACTGTTTCCATTTAGGCAGTGTGCTGTTTTATTTGCTTATTAACCTCACCAAAAAAAAAAAAAAGATAAATTGTAGTATAAAATAAAATAGGTTCATTTTACAACTAGAATAATTTCATTTCACAAATACAAGTTTAAATGAGTTTGGAATTATATCAAATTCACTTAAATAGAATATATTGTTTTTTCACTATATACCCTTAATAATACTTTTTGGCACCACATACCCCTACAAGTTTCAGATTTCACCATATACACCCCAATTTTCAAAAAATCCACATGATGTCATTAATGGCTAACGACCCTTACCTCCGTTAGTCTTTAACGTTCAAATCTGTTAACTTCATTAGTCATTAAGGGCATCATATAGATTTTTTTGAAAATTGGGGGATATGGTGAATTTTGAAACTTGCAGGGATATATGTTGCAAAATATTTTTTGTCTAGGGTATATGGTGAAAAAACCCATAGAATATACATTATGAGATTGAACCAAAAGTAACGTTTTTTCCCTATAAGCGTAGGGTGTGCAACCACTTCAGATTATCTAGGTCATCTCTACAAAAAATCTCATAATTGAGCAAGCATGAGCAGGCTGCTGATCCTGAAGACTATAATTTTTCTATTATTTATCATAAAGTTTTTGTAATTTTATCTATATTTGTATATATAACATAAATCGCAATGAAAAATAATACTTTATTTTATGCATATGTAACTGTTGTAGTGTTGTGGATCATTTAGAACTAAAAAAAGGAGAAAGAAAACAGGAGGATTTGTCATGTTATTTGCTTCGGTTCAAAACCGGAGTGATTAATGATGCTATGAATCCATATTAGGGGGAAGGGTAATTTAGACATTATCTTTATTAGTTAGCTTGGGGAATAAGCTAGGTAGTTGTGCTAAGAAAATTATTATATATAGGGATAATTAAAGAGAGAAAAGTATGTTGAAAATAGATGAGCATTTTGGTGAGCTTTTAAGAGTTCATTTGGGAGAGAATCATGCCTCTCGAAAGCTTGAATATCTTTACATTTTGCTGTAGTTTCAGTTTATTAATCAAATACTCTTCCTCTTCCTTATTTTGTACCATTAATGATGCTTAAGTTATGTTAATTCATAACAAATGTGGGAGATTAAGCGGCTGATTTTTCGTTTTTCACCCACAAAAAAAGAAGAAGATGCAGTACATTCAGAATTTGATTAATGAGGGATTTACAGAAATCATGGGGAGCTTGAATCCACGGTATCCTGATCTGAGGAAGTTGGAAGTCAATCGATATGAGCTTCAACTTCCTCTCTTTGATGGAGGAAACCCGGATGAATGGATTTGGGAGATGGAAGATCACTCCAAACTTTTCTGGTTCAGTGAAGAAGAGAAGTTCAAGGTTGCCATTATTGGATGTGATGGTGATACGCTAATGTGGTTTGATGGGAGCATCAACAACGTTTTCCTTCTACACTGGAGTTTTCGAGGCAAGTACAAGTTGAATAATCAACTTTAAAAGAAGGGGTAGAACTGGTGAAACCCTCAATGATTTTTCCCTAAGAAATCAAAGCCACCATCTACAGTGGTAGAAGGGAAGTCTACCATGATGATGTTGCTGATGGAGGATTTAATGGCGTGAAAACCAGAGTTCCAGAAGGAACATGCGGTGATAGATCAAACTATAAGTATCCAATGACTTTCGGTGGCTCTAGTGGAGGAGGCAATGTAAAACATGGAGAATTTGCAGGAGGAATCACCGGCAAAGATGTTTCTGTTGAAAGCAAGCTTGGTTGGGGGCTCAACGAACACCATGGGGTACAACTTCAACCTAGTCTCGAGAGAAGAAAACAGGTGGTACTGGTGAATTCCATAGGGTGCGACGACTCTGGTGGTGGGCCAGGCAAATCCGCTGGAGCGCAGGGCAAAGAAGGTGAAATCGTTGTTAAATTTGGGATGCCCACCAAAATAGGGCGGGGGAAGGGGGGGTCTAATAGTACACAAGGTGGTAGATCCGAAAATTATGATGGTGCGTTGGGTACTTTCGCCGGAGGTAAAACTGGTGGTGGAACTTGTGATGGGGATGAGTGTAACTCCCCGAAAATTACATAACCTTAATCGGTAGCGGAATCACAACTTAAGCCTGTGGGTTAGGATTCACTATTAATATATTAGCCTAAAATGGCCTCTTTAAACATACAAATGCTCAGCACAAAATAATACTTGTTTATACAGAATATCCTCAACCTTCTAAAATCATACATAGTCTTCTCAACATATCTTATTATAATAGGCATACTGCAACTGCTCTTCCATACCTAAAACATAAAATAAAACGTCATGAGATGAGTCTCAGTAACCCTAACATCGTAAAAGCATTTCAATTCATTTTAGTGGCAATCTGGGAGGAGAGAATATAGTAAAATCATTTCATAAACATAACCGTTGAATCATAATCATAAAATATTATGATCATTCTTCACCATGTTCATCATCATATATCTTTTACTTTGGTAACTTGGCTAGTACAACAGTTTGGATGTCTCCCCAGTTTTCATTTTCGTAAGCGGGAGGCTACCACACGAGGACCTTGGCCCCCACATTACAGAAGGTGGTATATATATATATATATATATATATATATATATATATATATATATATATATATATATATATATATAATGCCCAAAACATAACACGGAATCACCCCAATAAGTAGAAGGTAATTGACCTGCTAGAAGGTACGTGCAAGACCCGATTTTCATTTTCATAAACGAGAGGCTACCACCCGAGGACCTTGGCCCCCACATTACAGAAGGTGGTACATAATGCCCAACACATAACACGGAATTAGCGCAATAAGTAGAATGTGACTGACCCGCCAGAAGGTATGTGCACGACCCGACACAACATTCTACTGCCAAGAACCACTTCCACTTATCTTTATCATGTTTCGTTTTCTTTTACGTATCATAAATAACCGTAGTCTTGACTTAATGATTATTTACATTATTTGAACTTTTCGAAATTATCATACTTATAACCTTAATATTGTCGTAAAATCTAGAAACTAACCAACTAGTTACTAATGAATTAAACTATGAGCATGAAAATATTTATACATGTTTAACTGCTCCTATTACTCATTTATAAATTCAGATTAAACTAAGTGAATACTTAATTTAACATAACATAATCCAATCAGTTTAGTCTTTAATACAAGTTTAGCCTAACTAAGTGGTGTATTAGTATAACTTATAACCAGTTTAGTCCATTATATAAAATCAGTCCAACTAATTAACTAAGTGAATTAGTTATTAGGCGTAAATATTAATCTAACAAACAATGGGTTTAATTGGGCTTGAATCACTAAACTAATATCACAAACATTAAGAGGTATGAAGTTCATACCTCTGCTCACTAGGAGCAGCGAAGGCACGCGAGTCGCGACACAGGGGGGGTTCGCACTTTGGCGAGCTAGGCAGCAAGGCTGGAGTGCGACGCGGCGGAGTACAGGCGACGCTTCACGTGGTTCGAGCGGAGGAGCCCCGACGCGAGCAGCGAACGGACGAAGCAGCGCGAGAGAAAAAGGAGAGGGAAAAACAAGGGTGACGGGCTGCAGCAGGGCACCGGCGGGGGTGCTGCCGTTCTGGGCGGTGCTCCGGCGAGGGTGCGTAGGTGGGAGCGGTGGTGCGCCGGCGGTGTTTGTGGTGGCACCGAGCAAAGAAAAGAAAGAAGGAATTTTTTGATTTTGTTTGATTTTTGTTCGGGTTTTTTATCCTTGAATCAATGGGCATTTATATATAGAATTAAGGGAACAAAATGGAGGTGAAATAATGGTGATTGGGGAGCAAAAACTTCTGCATTGACTTAGGAGGAGTGTGGTCGGTTGCTTGGGCAGAGAAAAAGCTGAAGAAGGTTTGACATGTTTGCCATATGAGGGAAGAAGAGAGGTGGAAGAGGAAAAAGTCAACTTTATAATTTTATAATATTTTCTACAGTTTTCCTTTAATTTATGAAATCAGAAAAATGTTCATTGTTTCAACCATACTTACATGTAACTTAGTGATATTCTAATATTTTGCCTAAATGGTTAAACAAAAGAATAGAATTAACCTTTTTCAGTTTGAACCTAAAATAATTACCCCTTTTTACAATAACTAATAATTTATGTTTAACATGGTAAGTGGTAATTATAACTAATTAATTGATTAAGCATGATTAAGTTTTTAGGATATTACACTGAGAGAAGAAGAGAAGGGAGAAATGAAAAAGAAGTATACGTGGGTTGCGGATCAGCTGGTGATCCCAGGAGTTTCGTGGATGAGTCCACTAGGGGTTTATGAAATTTCGACGGCGACCTAGTTTGTCGTAGAAATGACTTTGGGAACAGAACATCGTGCACAAGATGTTCTGCTCGAAGGCCTGGAGACTTTTAAGGGAGGTTGTGCATCAGGTGGTGCCCCAGGTTCTTTTTTCTGGCGAGTCTAGGGTTGGAGGTGGAACCACCGCTCATGGTGGCCGACTGGAAGAAGGATTTGCAAGAGGTGGTGGCCAGGGTTCTCGGTGGCGGAACCACAATGAGTAGTGGCCTGAACAGGGAAGAATATGCGTTCGTCAAAGGTGGATTTGAAGCTAGTGGCTTTGGGGGTTGAACACTCCACATACCTCCTTCTACCAGCCTTTCAACTTACAAACCCAACATTCTTCTAATCTGAACCTTCATTAGTAGAATAATTACAAATTATTGCGGTTATTAAGTGGCCTATTGCTGCGATTTTTACACCGCCGCAAATCAAGGCGCAGCAATAGGTAAATTTATTGCTGTGGTTTTAAAACCGCAACAATAGGTTACTCTATTGCCGCGGTTGTTTCCCAAACCCGCATCAATAGGTTCAAGTATTTTTTTTAAAATTTAAATATTTATTCGTTCTCTCATCCAAATGCACAATTGCAGCACTAAAGTGCGATTACAATAACACAAAAGTAACTAAAATAAACATATAATATTTTACATCTCCTAACTTCATATATTCAATAAAAATGATACTTTACAAATCCTAATTACAAAAATATTAAAAAAAAGAAAACAGAACTAAGAAAAAAAAAATAAAAGCAAACGAAAAAGGAAAAATCAGAAATATAAACAGATCTAAAAAAATAAACAGAACTAATAAAGAAATATAAAAAAAGATACATTAGATCTTGAAACATGACACACAAATTACAAAAAGTAAACCTTAGATCTTGAAAAATAAACGGAACCCTAACATTAAATTAGTGAACGACGGCGGTGTTTGGATGCAAGACAAGCCACGCGACGACGACGACTTTGGTGGAGAGACGATGTGAGCGACAGACTTGGTGCGAACATATGAGACGATGACGAGCGACAGACGAGGATGATGAGAGAGGATGGTGTAGGCAGACCTGGTGGAGACAGCGACGATGGCGACTACAGACTTGGCGCAGACGACGACGGTAGACTTGGTTCGATCTGATGAGCAATGTTCGTTGATGATGAGAGAGGATGTTCGTTTATGTTCAGTGATGAGCGAGAATGATGCGTTTAGGAGTGAGCTGCGAAGAATTGAGAGATGGAGAGTGCTGCGAAGAATTGAGAGATGGAGATAGGTGCAAAGAAGAAGAGATGGGACAGTGCGAAGAAGATGAGATGAGAGATGAGAGGCGTGACAAAATGAGAGTGAGAGGAGAGAGAGAGAGAGAGGATGTAAATGATAAAACGGCGCCTACTATATTATGAGCAAGAGAACGAGACTTATAACCCTAACTCTAACAGCTCTAATACTAACTACGGACCTATTGCTGCGGTTTTTAATAGAAACCGCAGCAATAGAAAAATAAAAAATAGTATTTTAATCTATTGCTGCTATCAGCAATAGAATATTTTGATTTTTCTTTTTATAATCATGCGTTCTATTGCTACGTATATATAGCTAAACCGCAACAATTCAACCGCAGCAATACGATAATTTTCTACTAGTGCTTCCATCCTCTTTTCCTACTAACAAAACAAACCCTCAACACCCAAATCCATTTTTTCCACTCAACCCAATCCACCTTTTGACACTTCGTTTTTAACACCCAGTGAGTCCAATTCATTCAACCCCTTTCTTCACAACAAGGAACTGCAACTGATATCCGAGGAACTACACCTACTTTACTTCAAAGGTGGTGGAATATGCCTCATTGTTGACTGCTTCAAACACCAAGAATTGACAGTCTTTTTACTTCATGACGGTGACGCAGATAATCATGATTACTTTCCACCTTGAGGACAAGGTGGAAGTTTGGGGGGCCGGTAATGCTATGAATCCATATTAGGGGTGTAGGCGTGGATTTTTAATTCCTTTAAGCCTACACGCAATGTGAGCGCGTTTATTTGACTACCCCATTGTTAAGGTTTTATTAAAAATATGTTTTGAAGTCGCCAACAATTCTTTAAAGGAAGAATCATAAACCTAATTGGATATTGAAACGGAAGGGACATCTTATGGACTTATCCAATGTAGATTTCCCCATCTAGACTCCATAGATGGTCAGGAACCAAAAGTTGAGTTCGGGGGTGAGCGTACAATACAATCAGGAACTATATTGCCCATTGCTGGCCTCTACTAAATATCGATTCATTACAGATTTTATGCAAAAGAATAACCACATAATGTTTTAAAGCACCCTAAAAATATTTAGTCTAAGTTGGTTCAGGAAACACATAAAAGACTAATTTTTAGTGGTATGTTATTATACAATCAATATTAATGGGTTTCTAGCATGTTGTCCATGTTATCTGAATTAGTCCGAACATTTATTTAGGTCTTGACTAACAATAAATACAAGGTGATAAATATTGCAATCAAGCATGAAAAATAATATGTTCATAAAAATAAATAAAAATAATAAAATAAATTATTGCAAGGAGTTAGTATGATATATACAATATTTACTGTCGCAGGGACGAGTTAACAATGTACATCATGAATAGAAAATAATAAAAATAAAATAAAGGTGCTTAATAAAGTTAGTTAATTTAATTGACCCTCATAAATTATACCACCGTCCGGGGTTTTGATTTGTACGGATCTTGGAAAATTGAATGTTGTTCGAGTCTTTAAAAAAGATTATGTTTCGTAACATGTATGTATTAGGCGTGCTGCTTGTTGTTGATATAAGCTGCTGCTATTTTGTTTTGGGTTCGGTATTTTTATTATGTGTCGTATGATGATCAGGGATGATTATGAATGTTTGGTGATGATTAACGATGGGTTTTGAAGATATCAGGTAGTGTGATTTTTGTAGGAGTATTCGAAGGAGAGATATTGGGGTGATGTGGCGATGGAGTATTAGTGTTGTAGTATTAGGATGATAGGTAGTGATGGATAGTGGCATTGAATTGGTATAGTATGGAATAAGTATTGGATGCTAGCTGTAGGTCATGAAGTGTTATGGTGATGAGATGATGAATCGGTGATCGTGATGAAGTATTGTGAAGGATGTGCCGAGTGATTTGTTGTGGAATTGAGAGATGAATGTTGACAGGCTAAAGTCGTATCACCTAATCAAAAGTAATCTTACAGTCCTCTAACAAATAGTAGTCAGGGAAGTAGGGTCGAATCCACAGGGAAACAGTGTTCTTTTCCTAATCGTCAATCAAATCTAGATTATAGGTAACGAATGTTTGTTTGTGATTATACTAAAGTAGTCAATATCTATATCGAGAATATCAATAATAAAGAGTCTAGGGCATAGGTTCACCAATGAACAATAATCCAGGATGAAACACAATAATCAATAATGAATAATGCAGTCAAACAGGCTGATTTCCTCTCTCGAGTCGAAATTAACCATAGAATGATATTAACAGGCTCTCACAATTTATTAATACCAATTCTACCTATTGAAACTAGCCTTAATATCAAGTTTATACCTCTCGGCGCATAACCTAGTATTGCAATACTATAACAATCAAATCTAGCAAAATTAGATTGAATAGAGATAATAGATTCAATAGGAATCAACATACATCATCAAAAATCAATACTTTATAAACATCCCTTCATAAATATTCATGGATCCCCTTAACCCTAGAAATAAACTACTCAATCATAATTAAGGAAAACATACTCATGATGAAACAAGTGAACATGGTGAATCAATAATCAAAGATTAAATAAGAATAACAAGAGAAGAGAAGAAATACCAATGTAGAACCAATCTTGCAAAATCAAAGCTTCTATTTAAAATCCAATGTAAAAATGGGAAAAAGTAATACTAGGGTTCTTGAGTAATTAAAAATTGCTAAGAAAACTAAAAGCTGAAACTCTAATGTCAAAACGTGGTTTTTCAACCCTAAAAGGATAAGTATTTATATGAAAATAAGAGTCAGCGCAGCACGCGCTTCAAACCGCCTAGAAATCTCCCCGCCAGAGTTGCTGGGGCGGATTCCGCCCGACCTGGCGGTCGTCAGGTCATTTTTCGCAGAAGTGAAATAGCGCCCCGCAACAAAATATTTTCTTTTCTTCCAAATCTTCTCAAAACGATGAAATTTGGCTAAGTAAGGGCGCCCGGGCAGCCGGGGCGGATTCCGCCCGGCCGGGCGGTCGTCAGCCTGCACAAAATCTTTATCTTCAAAATGCCATAACTTCTTCGTTATTCGTCGGAATTAGGCAAGTGACCACTCGTTGGAAAGGTCTTGAAGTGTAGAATCTAACCCAATTGAAATTACGACATTTGGATCTATATAACTTGAGATATAGTCAAAAGAGTGGACTGGAGTCATTTTTCTACTTTTTTCACTATTCTCTTTGCTTCAAAACTCTTCCAAGTCAATGCTCATGCTCTCAAAAGTACATCATCTCTTGTAGTGATATAAATGAGTAGGAAATGCACTAAAATATGCTAATTCCTTCACTAAATAACCTGAAACTACAAACACACTACAAGGAGCACAATTAGTACTAAAAATGGCTCCGAAGAGCGCAATTAAGACCAATAATCTATGAGGGACGGGGGTAGAAACTCTATATAAAATAGACATAACAAACTCCCCCAAGCTATACCTTTGCTTGTCCCTAAGCAAAGCACAACATGAACATGAATATAATTTGCTTCACCCCTCAGATAAGAAATTCAGGCTCAAATATTTTCAAAATCAAAATCTTTCAAGCAAACAAAATTCAAGTTCAGTTGTTCAGATCACTCTGATCACCAATCACCTAAGCAAACAATCAAATGCAGCTGCCCTACATAACATACAAATCTCGAAAAGGTGCTCACCGAGGTGTCACTCCTCTCAATTTTGTGGCAGGCATAATATGTGTCCAAACACTCACCAACCCAACCATAATAGCCCTTCCCACTCACACTCTCATGCGTTTAGAAAGGTATAATATCTCTCATCCTAGCCAAGTCGACTCAAATAACAAACTTACTCTGTAAGTTTGGCAAATTGACTTAGTATCAATCCAGTAAACAATCAAACACGTGCTCAAGAGGTCTTCCTCAGGGTTGTAATGGGGCTCGGGTAGAGGTAAGGAAATTATTTAGGGAATGTGGTGGAAAAACCAAGAAAAGGGGAGCAAAAAAACACTAGTAAAGACTAGATGTGGTCCATTTTTTGGGTGGGGAGAAAACGAGTTCCGATATCTCACCTCATGTTCGCGGATGACCTCCTGCTATTTGGGAAAGTGGAGGAATCCACGGCTTTCTCGGTGAGAGATACTCGAAAACCTTCTCGAGTGCTCGGGCGAAAAATCAATGAAGACAAAAGTCGCCTCATCTTCTCCCCTAACACCACAAGTGAGATGAGGTCTCTGTTCCAGCAAACCCTAGAAGTGACCGAAAGTAAAGACTTAGGGTTGTACTTAGGCCTTCCGCTGTCCCATAAGAGACCTAATAGAACCCAAATGCAATTCTTGGTGGAAAAGGTCAGGAAAAAACTAGCAAAATGGAAAACCAATTACCTCTCAAAAGCAGGAAGGCTTTGTCTCATCCAATCCACTCTGGCAACAATACCTAGCTACTATATGCAGGCTACTTTCCTCCCAACCTCCACACTAACTGATATTGACAAAATCTGTAGTAATTTCCTTTGGGGGGAGGAGGAGGGGAAGAAGAAATTGCACCTAGTTGCTAGGGAGGACACTTTCCTACCCAAGGAGAATGGGGGGCTGGGAATTAGGAGTCAAAGAGCCCTGAATATCGCGGCTATGGCCAAACTAGGTTGGAAACTTGCTCATGGCCCCGATAATCTTGCTAAGGCCTGTGTCTTCTCAAAATATATTCACCAAACGCACATAACAAAGTTCAAAAATGGCTCACCTCTATGGAAAAGTGTTGGTAAAGGGTGGGCAATGTTACAAGAAAATAGTGCGTGGATTATTGGGGATGGTACGACCATCAACCTTTGGGAAGACAGGTGGTTGGGCTCCCGTACCCTACGCTCGACCTTTTGTGGACCTTTGAACAAGCACGAGGGGAACCTTCGGTTGGCCCACCTTACCATGAATGGTCATTGGAACCTCTCCATCCTCCCTGACCACATCCAAGCAATTAGACCTATCCCAAACTTGTCCAAAGGCCCTGACACTTTATCATCACATTTTGTCTCTCACAAAGGTTTCACACTAGCTAGTGCCTACAAAGCAGGGCTAACTAACCTCCCTCATAACATCACTAATGTACACTGGATTTGGAAAGCCCAAACGCTCCCCAAAATCCGCTTCTTTCTATGGTTGGCATGGAGAGATAGACTCCCTCATAATCTCCTCCTCTCAATTCGTAATATTGTTGTGTCTCCGGGTTGTGAGTGTTGTACCCATATGAGAGAAGATATCAACCATGTCTTACGTGATTGCCTAACCTCAGACCAGGTTTGGGAGAATATTTCTCCCCCGCACCTCCGCGGTGGTCCCTTCCAGGATTGGCTTCTGAAAAATCTTACTAACTCCCAATTAGTGCTTGGTCTAGAGTGGAGCATCCTGTTCCCATGTTTATGTTTCGAATTATGGAAGTCTAGGAATAATTTCATATTTAATCATGAACCTAGGAAGATGGAAACTATAATTTTATTGGCCAAAAAACAAGCTTGGGACTTGAAAAATCTTGTCTACTTAAACCCTCCCCACCAACCTAGTATCACATTCCCTTCCCCGCCTATGCAACCAGGCTACCCCCTTATTTTTCACACTGATGCGTCGTTTGTGGAGGAGCACAAACCCACGGGTCTGGGTGGAGTATTGCGAAGTGCCAGCGGTAAGTGGATTCATGGATTCGTCAAATGCACGTATGCTAGAAGCAGCCTTATGGCTGAATTGTTAGGCATTAGAGAGGGTTTGATTATGTGTATTCAGAGAAATATTGTAGCTTGCTTGATATGTTCCGATAACCGGTGGCAAGTGGGATTACTTTGCCATCCTACTAACCATCGGTGCACTATTACTCCGTTAATCCTTGAATGCAGGGAGCTATGGCAAAAGCTTGATGGAGTGAAGATCGAGCATGTTAAGAGGGAAGATAACCAGCTCGCGGATTGTCTAGCGAAGGAAGCTCGAGGTTTAGATGCTTGTATGAATACACTTAGGGCCATTCCCAACCCCCCTAATTTTTGTATAAATACATACATCTCGGATTGTAATAACTCTATATTTAACGTTATTTAATAGCATTCCCTATTTCACCAAAAAAAAAAAAGACTAGATGTGGTCGAAACAACCCCCATGGCCTCAACAACATGACCAAAATAATAACCAACTTTGAAATCTCAAGAATTAACCAATAGCTGTCTCCTTCAGTATAATTTTCAATAATTTTTCATGAATCAAGAATTTTTTGAAACTTAATGAGTAAAGATCATGGAGACTTTTCATGTATTATTTTTTTTCTTTCTTTTTCACTTTACTTTTGTTCTTTTCTTTGTACCAACATGATATTATTTCCAACCAACCTACGGAATCAACCACACATCATAGTATCAACCTAACAAATGCTTCCCCAAGCTAGGCTTGGGACAATAATCATTGTAAAGGTTCAAGGCGTGCAATGTGGCTCAATATAAAAAAAAGTCATTAGGCTCAGCAGGGCTAGGAGGGAAATTAATTCATTTATCAAGTCTGAGGCTTAAAATTAAACAAGAGAACGCCTATATCACTGCACATGTCCAAAGTCACCAGAAATCAACGAGTACATTGCCAAAATCAAGATCAGAATGCTACGAGTAACTAACACACAAGAATAGATTACATATGGACGTAAAACCATAGGCAGTAATGAATCCTCACAATCTAACCAGTTTAAGCATGCAGTCAAAGTAGGCGCTTTATCATCAAAATCTACTCATGGTTAAGGCAATCAGAGATCACATCACAACATTACAATCACAAATGCCCAACTATCCAGTATAGTGAGTTAAATCATTTTTCAAAGCACAGTTCGGGGAACAGGGAAGCAATCAATCCATTCATATTTAACTCGTATTTTTGGTATTTTTTTTCCAGCAATATTTCAATTATTTTGTGATTTTTCATTATTTTGAAAGCAATTAAACAAACTTAACTAAACTAAAGAGCAGTAAAAAAAAAAAACAATACTTACATAAATCCTCCCCTAAGCTGAACTTGGCAATGGGCTAATTGCAACAAGGGAAAGGAAAGGGACATGGACATTAGTTGTCGATCAACCTGCATCCAACAGTTTCAGAACTACTTGATTTACCACCCCGTCCAACCCGTGTTGGACCTGAATGCTAGGGGGGTGGCCCTCATCTAGAGGAACTCGATGCTCATTGGGGCTTAGTCCTGTCAAGTCATCAATGCTATACCCATTTGTCTTTTTGTGAGTCTTCAAGACCGTTAGAAATTGTTCTTCACCTGCAATAAACTCTAAGACAAGCACATCATCTGAAGTATCACAGGAGGAGGAATGGGGAATGCAATCATGGGTCTAGTCATCAATAACATCAACCTTATAGCATGCTTCCTCTAGCATAGGACTTTTCAAAGAGGTGCTCAGATTAAAAGTGACCTCATCATGTCCTACAGATAGTGTAAGCTTACCATTTTTCACATCAATTACTGCACCTGCCGTATGAAGGAATGACCTACCCAAACATGTCAAGCACAACAAAATCAACGGGAATATAAAATTTACCTACTCTAACAGGCACATCTTCTAGAATACCTAGGGGGTATTTAACAGAACGGTCATCCATTTGCAGAGTAATATTGGTAACTTTCAAACTTCCCATATTTAATTTTGAGGAAACAGATAATGGCATAACACTCACACTAGCACCCAAATCACACAATGTTTTATCAATGAATAGTCTACCAATGTGATAGGAAATAGAGAAACTACCAGGATCTTTTAATTTTGGTGGAGACTTATTTTGTAAAAAGGCACTACATTCCTCAGTAAATGCAACTGTCTCCACCTCATTAAAAGCCCTTTTTCTAGTCAAAATATCTTTCATGAATTTTGCATAAGCAGGCACTTGAGTAATTAATTCTGTGAAATGGACTGTTACCTGAAGATTCTTGACGACTTCCAAAAACTTACCAAATTGTTTGTCCAACTTACTCTTGAGTTGACGATTGGGAAAAGAAAAATTTGATAGGAGGAACCTCAATAGCAGGCTTCTTGGCTTCATTTGTCTCTCCATGTTCAGGCGCTTGCTTAGAGTTCTCCTTGTCAGTTTCAGGTTGATCTTGGACCCGTTCCTCATCGTTCCTCCCACTCACGGTATCATCAGTAGGCATGGGTGATCCATCATAATGAAAACCACTGCGGAAAGTGATGGCATTTGCCGAGTCTGTTGGCTGAACAGATTGTGCTGGAAGAGCACCTTGTTGTCGAGTAGAGTTCGAAGTAGCCAACTGTGCCAACTGGTTCTCCAACATCTTGTTGTGAGCTAGAATGGACTCAATCTGTGCCTTGTCAGTTTGTCTGTCTTTTTGCATCTGCATCATCATATTTCTCATCTCAACCATCATGGGATCGGCAGGAGGTGCTTGTTGAGATGGATTGAAAGGTGGTCTAGTGAAACTGGGAGGAGGTTGAGAAGGTTGTTGGTAGTACCTCTGATTCAATTGTTGTGCCTGTGGTTGTGGTGCAGGAGGATTTAGGACATTAGTGCTCTTGTATGACCGATTCGGATGATTGCTCAATCCTGGATTGTATGTGTTGGAGTATGGGTTGTTCAGCCGATATGATTGAAAGGCATTAAATTGTTCGACCGAACTCCGACACTCATGTGAGCAATGTCCAACTATACCACAATTTTCACACAAGATCTCAGATGTAGTACCTAAAGCAGCAACACTCGCGGGAGAGGAAAGTTGCAAATTATCTAGCTTATTACTGATGGCATTCATCTTTGCAGCCAATAGGGATATAGAATCAATCTCATGCTTGCCTCCCTTGTTTGCTAGTCCGCGAGGGTTGCCATATTGAGAGTTGTGGATAGCCATCTCCTCGATTAAGTCATGCGCGGCATTAATTTCTAGTTTCATGAAACTCCCGTTTGCTGCAGAGTCAAGAATAAGTCTCGAGTTGTTCCCCAAACCATTGTAAAATCCCTGAACTAGGAACCATTTTTGTAGACCATGATGTGGAGATTCTCTCTGGAGATCCTTGAATCTTTCCCAAGCCTCATAAGGATTCGTCGTTACCTTGGATGAAATTTGTGATTTGACTACACAGCCTGACAATCTTCTCTGGAGGGTAGTACTTCCTGTAGAAAGCTAAGGCCAAGGTATTCCAGTATGTGATTCCAAGAGTGGCTCGATTAATCCCATAGTACCACATCTTTGCCTTTTCTCGAAGTGAAAATGGGAAAAGAATCTCCCGAATTTGATCTTGTGTTACTTCCTACTGCTTAATAGTAGAACAATATTGGCAGAAGTCCTGATAATGTAGATTAGGGTCTTCATTAGGTCCACCACCAAATTGTTTCCTTTCGATCATGTTCAGCAGTGCAGGTTTGATCTCAAAATTAACAGCTTCGATTTCAGGCATTTGATTACTCTTAGGAAGTTCAGCCAAGGAGGGCTGGGAAAAGTCAGTAAGTCGCCGAGCCATCTCTGATTCTGTGAATCCAAGGGTTTATTTCCCCGTGAATTATCTCGCAACTGTCTGAAGAAGTTCTTCTGTCTATGAAAGGATCTTTCAATTTCAGGATCAAATGGAAAGCCACCTGAACTCAAACTCCTGCGCATAGACGAACTAAAGAACAAACAATTAAGAGATTTTGTCCCAAAGAACAAGTGTTCTTTGAGACGAGAATATATAATCTAGACTCTAAAACAATTAAAGAAATGGAACAAAACTGTTTCCCCGGCAACGACGCCAAATTTTGACAGGCTAAAGTCGTATCACCTAATCAAAAGTAATCCTAAAGTCCTATAACAAATAGTAGTCAGGGAAGTAGCGGGTCGAATCCACAGGGAAACAACGTTCATTTCCTAATCGTCAATCAAATCTAGATTATAGGTAACGAATGTTTGTTTGTGATTATACTAAAGTAGTCAATAGCTATATCGAGAATATCAATAATAAAGAGTTTAGGGCATAGGTTCACCAATGAAAAATAATCCAGGATGAAACACAATAATCAATAATGAATAATGCAGTCAAATAGGTTGATTTCCTCTCTCGAGTCGAAATTAACCATAGAATGATATTAACAGGCTCTCGCAATTTATGAATACCAATTCTACCTATTGAAACTAGCCTTAATATCAAGTTTATACCTCTCAGCGCATAACCTAATATTGCAATACTATAACAATCAAATCTAGCAAAATCGGATTGAATAGAGATAATACATTCAATAGGAATCAACATACATGATCAAAAATCAATACTTTATAAACATCCCTTCATAAATATTCATGGATCCCCTTAACCCTAGAAATAAACTACTCAATCATAATTAAGGAAAGCATACTCATGATGAAACAAGTGAACATGGTGAATCAATAATCAAAGATTAAATAAGAATAACAAGAGAAGAGAAGAAATACCAATGTAGAACCAATCTTGCAAAATCAAAGCTTCTATTGAAAATCCAATGTAAAAATGGGAAAAAGTAATACTAGGGTTCTTGAGTAATTAAAAATTGCTAAGAAAACTAAAAGCTGAAACTCTAATGTCAAAACGTGGTTTTTCAACCCTAAAAGGATAAGTATTTATATGAAAATATGAGTCAGCGCAGCACGCGCTTCAAACCGCCTAGAAATCGCCCCGCCAGAGTTGCTGGGGCGGATTCCGCCCAACCTGGCGGTCGTCAGGTCATTTTTCGCAGAAGTGAAATAGCGCCCCGCAACAAAATATTTTCTTTTCTTCCAAATCTTCTCAAAACGATGAAATTTGGCTAAGTAAGGGCGCCCGGGCAGCCGGGGCGGATTCCGCCCGGCCGGGCGGTCGTTAGCCTGCACACAATCTCTATCTTCAAAACGCCATAACTTCTTCGTTATTCGTCGGAATCAGGCAAGTGACCACTCTTTGGAAATGTCTTGAAGTGTAGAATCTAACCCAATTGAAATCATGGCATTTGGATTTATATAACTTGAGATATAGTCAAAAGAGTGGACTGGAGTCATTTTTCTACTTCTTTCACTATTCTCTTTGCTTCAAAACTCTTCCAACTCAATGCTCGTGCTCTCAAAAGTACATCATCTCTTGTAGTGATATAAATGAGTAGGAAATGCACTAAAACATGTTAATTCCTTCACTAAACAACCTGAAACTACAAACACACTACAAGGAGCACAATTAGTACTAAAATTGGCTCCGAAGAGCGCAATTAAGACCAATAATCAATGAGGGACGGGGGTAGAAACTCTATATAAAATAGACATATCAAATGTGTCGTGAGTTTTGTAGGTTAGCCTTGGGTGATTATTGTTTGTGTTGAGAGGTGAGGTCGAGTGTTTTTTGTGCCGTGTATTATGAGGGTGAAGGCCGTGAGAATTATCAGAGGAGCTGAATTGTTAGGAGGAAGGGGGTAATATATAGTTTTAGGTAGTTGAGTTGGAATAGGCTTTTGAAAGATATTAAAATTCTTAAAAGATTTTTATTAAAAAAAGATTTTAGAAAAGAGTTAGATAAAAGATATTTAAAAACACTTTGGGAAAATATTATTTTTATAAAAGATACTTTTATTAATAAAACTAATTAATAAAATTAATTAATTCCATTAATTAAATTGGGCTAGAAAAGGAGTTTTATAAAATTGGGCTTTCATAAAAGGTTTTATATAATAAAGGTTTTGGAAATGGGTTAATAAAAAGAGTTAAAAAATGGTTGGGCTTAAAACATTATTTTAGACTCGTTATTTATTCTTTCCTCGATCCAGACCAATTGAAGCAGGGTATTAGTCATCATAGGGTACTAAATGGGGAGATACAATTATGTGTTTACAAGGGGAAGAGTAATTTGGATATTATCTTCATTAGTTAGCTTGGGGAATAAGCTAGGTAGTTGTGCTAAGGAAATTACTCTATATATAGGGATAATTAGAGAGAGAATAGTATGCTGAAAATAGATGAGCATTTTGGTGAGCTTTTAGGAGTTCATTTGGGAGAGAATCAAGCCTCTCAAAAGCTTGGATATCTTTACATTTTGTTGTATTTTCAATTTATTAATCAAATACTCTTCTTCTTCTTCTTCTTCCTTATTTTCTACCATTAATGATGCCCAAGTTATGTTACTTCATAACAACTGAGTATTGGCTTCGGTTCAAAACAGAAGCAGATGACATTTTGGTGCTTCAGTTAAAATGGTCTTGACATTTTATAGTGATTCGGTTAAAAAACTAAGCAAATAAGACCATTTTAACCGAAGCACTTGGCTTTTTTTCCACTAGTGTGTAACACCCCAAAATTCATACAAATTAAACTATATAATAAGTATAGGAGTTTTATCACCGTGGTGAAACTTAAGACTTATTTATGTTTACAGAAATAGTAATAATAAACATAAAACTATCTTTAAACTAAATAAAAGTCAAAGTCTTACCATTCAGGAATCACTGTGACCCATTTAGTAAAAGCAAAGTCAAACAAGATTGTTTTAATTCCAGAAACCATAGCACAAATCAATTGATCATTTTAATAAATAAAATATTAAACTTCAAACTCAAAACATTCTAATTCCTATGCAAGGTAAATACTTATTCTTTAAGACGTGAAACTAACCTGCTCCTCATTGACAAGTCGATGGGTTATTGTAGTGCCATGCAAAGGTCCAATAAAACATACAAATAGACACTAGGCTGAGTACACACTTAATAACTTAAACAACAAATAATACAAAAGACATACATTATACATTAATAATATTAAAACCTAGCATAACACTATAAAACCTCTTAATAAGATAGGCAATGAACGCTATCGTCGTCACACAAGTCATACATGCTATTAATCCTCTTATAGACTTTCAAGTCTAATATAATATAACTATGAACATGGATCTAGGGACCATACTGTTCCAATTTCCAATCCTTAGTTGCGCATGAGAAAGTATGGGCGCATACTCGGTATGGGCCAACAGTGTCCATACCGGGGTATGCAAGTAATTTGACAGAAAAAGACAAAAAAAAGTTGACTTAATGGCAATTTAGACAACTCTGATCATGTAAGAGATAAATCAGATCAACTACAATGTGAATCAGATCATATGTAAATTAGTGTCCATACAGGGGTATGCAAGTAATTTGACAGAAAAAGACAAAAAAAAGTTGACTTAATGGCAATTTAGACAACTCTGATCATGTAGGAGAGAACTCAGATCAACTATTATATGAATCAGATCAACTATAATGTGAATCAGATCATGCATGTATGTAAGTAAAAGACCAAAAAAAAAAAAAAAAAAAAAAAAAGAAAAAGTGGCATTTATATCCAATAGTGTCTATACCGAGTATGCGCATATCAGCGCTCAGTTGCGCATATCAGCACTCAGTTGCGCATGCCATCATGATCGATCAGCTTTACTGTCTACTTGATTTTTTAAATAGATATTCTTTTATAGAAGTACTATTTTCGTCATATTAGACTTATGCAAGAGATTGTTACCTACAAATCTTCCCATTGTTCAGTGCTTGTAGGAAATCCAAGTACAAGTATTATTGCCAATCTTCCTTTATTTGATAGCAACAATTACACAAAGCACAACAAATAATAATCAATCTTCCTTTAATTAACCTTTCATTTATTAAGTCGTCTGACTATATAAAGTAATAGTGAGCCTTCATGATTGATCTATTCTCCCCCGTTTCAAAATATAAGGCATTTACGGTTTATGAAAATTTGCTTCGACCAAAAATATCTCTCATAATATGATAAATAAAAATTACAAAAATTCGTTGGATTCGTCTTGAAAAATACTATAATAACATTATTTTTTTAATTTTTTTATCAACATAATTGAAAGCAATTAACGGTCAAAGTTAGACCTCGAACATCGTGCGTGCCTTATATTTTGAAGTGGAGGGAGTATTTATTAATCACTCACCTTTATCCTTGCATGAAGTAAACATGAAAATCTATACAAATATATTAAAAAGCGGTCCTATTAAAGGAACGGTGCCACGTGGCACTTTGCTCAAACTTCTAATTAGAGGTGGGCATGGGCCGAGTCGGACCTGTTCACGGGCTCGGCCCGCGGGCTTGAGGAAATAGCGGGCCGGGGCGGACCGGGCTTGAAATTTTCAGATTTTATCCACGGCCCGGGCTCGTGCCTCCTGCGGGTCTGGCCCGTGTTTTATGTTTTTTTTGGATTCTTGTCAGTTTTAAGCTAAAAAACAAAGAAAAAGGGCGTTCGGCCCGGCCCACGGGCCATATAGGCGGGCTCGTGCCGGTGCAGGCCTGAAATAAAATTTCTTGACCGTGGCAGGCCCACGGAGCGGACAACGGGCCGAGCCGGGCCTCGAGCGGGCTCGGGCCGGCCCAAAACGTGTCGGACCGGCCCTCGTGCTGGCCCGGCCCATGCCCACCTCTACTTCTAATACACATGTTTATAATCTCATTTAAAAATATTGACTATATGTAGTTACTAGGATTCGAACACATGACCTTTGAAATAAAATGTAAGAGTTTAACCACTAATCTATTACAATTTCAATGCTTAATGTTTCAAAGTAAAACATAATGAGGTCTTATAAAGACATAAATAAGCTTTTTGTTGATCTCTAACACTTTTATTAAGTAATAACATTCTCCTACCCTAATTCCACTGAAATTGTTATTTTTATCTCTAATTCCTTTGAAGTTTTTTTAAAAAAACAATTTGTCATGACATAACGTCCATTTTTCAATTTTGCACTAGACGGAATATTAAGAAAAACTAATAAAATTAAGTACGAGATTTATAAATAATAATATATTTGATAATTGTAACTGACTCGGGACATCACCCGGGCCAAAATACTAGTGATAATACTAACCAAGCAAGACCGTTTATGCTTCCATAAACTTTAATTGCAATTCTATGATTCATAAACAACCGTGAGTGAGCGAATAGATAAACACTACTCAAATAATATTCGTTCCTATTTATAGAAAAATAGGATTGATGACCCACTATACCCTTGTCTTAATAGGATTAGGATTTGATTAAATGAAAAGTGGCCCAAAATAACCCAAAATTTTTGTTGGCCTTTTAAAAATGACATCAAAGCCCAAAGTCTTTTACTTTTAAGTCCAACCAATGTGCTATGGCTCTTTTATGAGCCCACATTAATATTAAAACTATTTTAATATAAAAATTTTGTTTGAAAGAGATATAATTTTTTTAAATTATAACCATTGAATAAATAAAATAATTTCTAAAATCATTGAATCAATATATTTCATAATTTATATCTTATAATATAATCAATTTATTTTGTAAAATAATTATGGTATAAGCTCTCAAAATACAAAGTATTATAGTTTGATTTAGTCGCACTAAAGTATCCCAAATAAACCCCCACTTTAAACCATCATAAATTTTGGTCAAGTCCAGTTTGATTGCTATAACATTGGCCCCTTTGTTAGCTTTGTTAAAAATATAAGCTACGTCTTTGAAGACAATTGTCCTATTACTAACAAATCTGGACTAGATAGAACCAATCCACTCATCAAGATTGACTATAAGCCGATTGACAATGATTTTGCAACAAGTTTGTAAAATGAATTGCAAAGACCAATGGGATGAAACTAAAGTCCTTGATTGTAGAGGGAACTTCAACTTATTGATTGTAGAGGGAACTTCAACTTTAGGAATAAAATTGGCCCCTTTCTTAGCTTTGTTAAAAATATAAGCTACGTCTTTGAAGACAATTGTCCTATTACTAACAAATCTGGACTAGATAGAACCAATCCACTCATCAAGATTGACTATAAGCCGATTGACAATGATTTTGCAACAAGTTTGTAAAATGAATTGCAAAGACCAATGGGATGAAACTAAAGTCCTTGATTGTAGAGGGAACTTCAACTTTAGGAATGAGGGTTAAACAGGTAGAATCACATGGTCTTGAATGCATTCACTTTTTGAAGAATTAGAAAAAGAAACCAGTAATTATAGAACCTAAATCATCCCAAAGTGATGATATAAAAGAGGTTGAACTCCATCTGGCCACGACATTTGGTTTTTGCTATGGTAAAGAGCTCTCATTAATTTCCATAATTCTATCGTCGATAAGTTATGCACTTGACTTATTCATCTTGGCTAAAATTCTCAAATGAGACAGTGTTACCATAAGACCATCTCACTATTTATTTTAAAGGGGGATACTTTTTGTTTATGCTACTTTTCAAGTGACTCCTTCAACTCTAATATTAATGTAATAAAATCTTTTTGTATTCTTTTTGTATACCATCTAGGCCAGAATACAAAAATATGTAGTATTAAATCAGCATATTTTTGCCAAACCATTCCAAAACTTTAAGCCCAAATCACCCATACAATTTTAAGAAGATCTTCAAAATCTGACAAGATAAATTTTCAAGGTTGGAGGAGGAAAATGAGATAATTCAAGGGCAACGGTTATTCACAAAAAAAGGGTAACGGATTTTTGAATACCATCTAATGATCTAATCTAGCAAGAAGCTAAGGTTTTTCTTTTGCAGTTTAAGGTTACCAGAAAATTCACTTTCCAATACTCAATCTTGTTAGGAAAAGAATCACTTCCACAAAGAAAACTTTTGGTGTTAGGAATCCGATTACAAATGCAAACATTAAACACCCTCAACATATGATGGACAGCATTTCATCCTGGATTAGCACTCATCCATAGGATGCATTATGAGTGCTAATTATCTTTCATCACTAGTGTTTGGGCTCATTTAATCAGCAGCCCAATAAAGGAGCACAAAAGCCTACTAAAGCATGGGACAAGTGGCAGCTGTGGGTCCCACCTGAAAGTTGACCTAATCACCATTATTTGGGAAACCTCTAAAGGGGTGAAATAATCATTGCCTAAAAAGGTAACATGCCCATTGGTGCCAAAAATGCCCATCTGAACAATGTTTCCTGTCTGGGAAATCCCCAACACTATAAAAACCAACTGCCTCATCAATGAACAGGTATTCAATTCTCACCTAACAAACTAGAGCATCTCTCTCTAGACTTTCTCTCTCTACCTCAATCATTTACTGACTTGAGCGTCGGAGGGGCGATCCCGGAACCACCCCCGGGGTAGTCTAACCTTGTTTTATAGGATTCCGGCGCACGGATATCGGAGCTCAGGCGATCGCTCTTGGGGCCCACATCACATCTCCTAACCAATTACAACCCTTAATAATTACAACCCTTAATTTCTTAGCAGAAACAGTTTGGCGCCGTCTGTGGGGAAGTTACAATCAAAGTCGCTTCGCCACCACTCAGTAAGATCCGCTCCGCAATGGCCCCAGCTAAGAGCACTCGCACTCGACAACCCTCAGCACAGGCTCAGAGATCCGAACGGGATCCGTCCACATCTCATTAGCGAAGGTCTGAACGGCCCAAAACACCGACCGTTCAAACCCTTAACCATGAAGAAGAAGAACAATCCATAGAAAACGGGCAGGGCCCCTCCCATCAGCTGCAGCACGCTGACCCCCATCCTATATCAACAACGGATATAAACATGATAGCTGCTCAGCTCCAGCAAACCTTGCAGCAAAGCCTGATAGATATGTTGGCCAACCTACAACAAGGACGCCCCCTTCAGCCCCTTAAAGACCAAGCGCTGAACCCTTCCCTTCGGGCGGAGAACCACGGTCAGCCTAGCCGGCAGCAGTCGGGGGCAAGGGAATATAGTCAGCCTGGTTGGCGTCGATCAAAGCAAAGGGAGGAAGACCGAGACGAGTTTAAAGGAAAATTAGCTAGGCATGCTGAAGAGACCCACATATCCAAGTCCCCTCGGGGAAACGGCGGTCATAAGCACAACGATGCCCGACACTTCCTCAACGAGAAGCGCCTCAGCAAAGGTTACGATGCGAGGCACATACTAAACAAAAAAGCCGCTCAGCGCGAGGGTCATGGTGATTCTGCTCAGTCTAACCCCATTCGAATTAACAGTGGGGCGCTCAAGTTCATGGTCCCATTCAGTCAGGCCATACTCGAGGCGCTTAGCCCGGGAAAAATCAAAACACCATCTGTCGAGCCGTTTGCGGGTCTTACCGACCCGGACGACCACATGGCAACATACAAAGCTCAAATGAGTGTTCAGACAGGCTGCGAAGCCACCTGGTGTCGTTTCTTTCCCACAACGCTCAAAGGTTTGGCCCTGAGCTGGTTCCAGGAGCTTCCCGCGAGGATCATAACTGATTTCTCTGTCCTCGAAGACCTATTTATTCACCAGTTTGTTGCGGGAAAAAGGCAAAAGTAAACAAGTCTCCACTTGATGGGGGTCAAGCAGGAGAAGAATGAGAGCTTGGCCGGCTACATTAAAAGATTCAATGAGGAGTCATTGAAAATCTCAGATCTACAAGATGCGGTGGCGTTCGCCGCCCTAATGTCCGGACTTCAGCCCGGTCGGCTGAGATAGTCCCTGGCCGAGAACGAAGTCAAAACCTTCTCTGAAGCAATGACTCGGGCTCAAAGATTCATCCAAGCGACAGACATATGTCGTCACTCAGACGACGGGAGCAAGAAGAGGAAGGAAGAAGGAATCACAGGGACCAATCGAAACAACAGAAGATAGGTGGTCGGTCAGACAAGTTTAACGACCATGGCATCGACCCCCGGTTCAGCAAAAACAGAAGAGAGATATACTTAGACATAAAAGACAAAGTCACGCTCCCCCGCCCGCCTTCCATCAAAACGTCGGCTGCTTGAAGAGATAAGAGCCTGTGGTGCGAATATCACATGGAATGCGGGCACACCACTAAAGATTGTAGGGAACTCAAGAAATCCCTCGACAAGCTAGCTGACCAGGGGAAGTTGAACCGATACCTCAAGCACTCCAGTGAGGAGAAGGGCAAGCAAAAGGTCGGTCATTCCAACAGTGGAGACACGGAGGGGTTCATCGGAGTCATAGCAGGTGGCTTCGCGTTGGGAGGCTTAATCGGCCGATCACGCAAAGCCCACCTCCAAAATCTTAAGCATCAAGTGCTCGATGTCAACCATCCCCGCCCCGATTGCCCCGTCATGACGTTCGGAGAATCCAGTTGGGCTCTACACACTCCTCACGACGACCCCCTGGTCATCGAGCTCAAGGTGGCCAATGCAAGAATAAAAAGAGTGCTGGTGGATAGTGGATCCTCCGCTGACATAATCACACTGGAGTGCCTCCGGAAACTGAAATATGACGAAAGGGATGTGACCCCACTTAATCAGCCACTCAAAGGCTTCGGGGGAAACTCAGTGCACCTTGTTGGATCTATAAAGTTGCCTACTCGGATGGGAGAGAAGGACAAAGGAAGAAGCCAACCGATTGAGTTCCTAGTGGTAGACATCCCCCTTCCATACAACATCATAATGGGAAGACCAACTCTGAACAAGGTCAAGGCAGCAATTTCCATATATCAGCTCCTCATGCAGTTCGAAACCAACGAGGGTAAAGTCGGAAAGATCCAAGGGGATCAGCAGACAGCTAGAGAATGTTACGTGAACAGCTTGAAGAGCAAGGTCGACGTCCAAGAGGACTCGAAAAAAAGAGAGCGAGTGGATGATCAGCCCTCAAGTGGCCTCAGGGTTTACATCACCGAAAATCGCAAGCAATACGAGCGCCCTCAGCCAGCCGAGGATGATGAAGAAGTCGTTATTGACGAGGAATGATACGCTCAAGTTATACGGTGTTTATATTATATTTTGGGTGCTTTTTGCTAAGGGTCTTGATCATAATTGTTAACGTTTGCATTTTATTCAGCTCTTAACGGAAGTTCGGAATTTTGTATATTAATTATAGTTAAAGTTGTAAGTTCCGAGCTCCTAGAAGCATTAGTGTTTGGAACGACTCAACATCGTTATACTTGCCAAGCGTCGCCACATGTTCCAATCAAGCATCGTCGCAAGCCGTAGCCGAGCATAGCACCAAGCCTACCGAGCAACCAGCATCATCGCCCATCACCGCACGCTCAGCAGCCGAGCCTGCCCAGCGCTCATCGCCCAGCTCGAAGCCCAGTGCTCATCGCCTAGCTCGAAGCCCAGCGCTCGCGAGTCGCGAGAATCCTCGCACCTCGCGAGCACCCAGCCTTCGCGACTTGCGAGTCCTGTCGCGACTCGCGACCCTTGCCCAGCCATTTTGTGCGCGGAAGACTGAGTACTCTTCGCGACTCGCGATCAGTCTCGCACCTCGCGACCCCTAGGTCGGTGTAATTGTCGGCTGATTTTTATGCTTTAGTATAAATACCAAACTTGTTTTTGGACCTAAGGGGGCAGCACACTTAAGGAGAGAGAATCTCCAACACTCCATTCTTCTCTTCTTATCTTCTCTTTTTAGTTTTTATTTTCTAGTTTATTTTCTAGTTTAGTTTTTAGTGATTTCAATTATGGAATTGGCTTATGCTATGCCGATTGTAGCTTGAACTGTTCTTGAACGAGATTAATATGAAGCTTCAAGCATTATTGTGAGATCTTTCCTCTCTATTTAGTTTCTTTGATTATGGTTTAATTTCTATGATTGTGTTCTATGATTTTTGCATGATTATGCTAGGAGCGTTACTAGTTTGATTGTGTAATTAATCTAATGCTAGATTTAAGAATAGAATCGGATTGTTTTATTCTTTTATCAATTTGTAGCAAACTAGGGAGTAACTTAGATGCAGATCGTCTTGGTTATTTCTTGGGGAAGTTGAATCAATTGTTGAATGTTTATCGCGTGTATGACGTTAGCAGGTCTATTGGTTCTCTGTGTTTATTGCTGCTATTGGATTGAACTTAGACGCTGATCGGACTAGGTTATCCTTTAGTTAGGGTTTTATAGTCACGCTGATCGTGCTATTCAACTAAGAATAAGAAGATTGCGAGGTTAGTTCTCAACAATAGATAATCATGGAAATAATTAGAGTTGAGGTTCAATGATCGATAATGAATTGGAGTGGATGTTAATCGGATTCAAGATCTTTCCATATTGATTTCTCATTTTATTTATTTGCTAGTTAATTTTAGTTTGTTTATAACTCTTTTGAAAACCCCCCTTTTTATTAGGTTACTCGACCCTTAGAGTCATCTAGGTACTAATTCACGCTAAATATTAAACTTGTCCCTGTTTCCCTGTGGATACGAACCTTACTTCCCTTCTACATTTAATTGTAAAAGAGAGTAGGAGAAATTTATCTTTGGTGAGGCGTACACGACAATCCGCTCCCGCCAAGGAACATGGTCGGACTCTGAGAGTGGGCAAGGCCATGGACCCTCAAACAAGAAGGGAAATCATTCAGGTTTTAACAGAATACAGAGACGTCTTTGCCTACGAAGCCAATGAAATGCCCGGGCTCGACCCTAAAGTGATGTGCCACGAGCTAAACATCAAGGAGAGGTTCAAGCCAGTCAAACAAAAGTTGAGGCATCAAGGCCCCGAAAGAAACGCCGCGGCCGCTGCCGAAGTTAAGAAATTGCTTGAAGCGGGGTTCATTGAAGAGTGTCAGTACTCAGAATGGCTGGCCAATGTTGTCCTAGTCAAGAAGTCGAGTGGGGCATGGAGAATGTGCGTGGATTTTACAGACCTAAACATGGCCTGTCCAAAAGATAACCACCCTCTGCCCAAGATTGATAGGCTGGCCGACTCAACTGCAGGTCACGCCCTCCCGAGCTTCATGGATGCAAATGCGGGGTACCACCAAATCCCGATGGCTGAGCAGGATCGAGTCCACACCGCGTTCATCACCAACCAGGGAGTGTATTGCTATAAAATGATGCCCTTCGGGCTCAAAAATGCAGGGGCAACATATCAGCGCACCGTCAACAAAATCTTTAGCGACCAGCTTGGTCGGAATATAGAGGTATATGTTGACGATATGATCGTCAAAAGCAAGGTCCAGAGCAATCATTCTTCAGATTTAAGAGAGACCCTTGGAACATTGAGGCGCTTCCGCATGATGTTAAACTCGAAGAAGTGCGTCTTTGGAGTAAAAGGAGGTAAGTGCCTCGGATTCCTGGTTGATGAAAGGGGAATCGAAGCAAACCCCGACAAAATCAAAGCTGTAATGGAAATGAAATCTCCTCGGAATGTAAGAGAAGTACAACGCCTAACTGGCTGTCTGGCCGCCCTCGGCCGCTTCCTATCTCGGTCAGTGGATAAGAGCTTGCACTTCTTCAAAGCTCTGAAAAGAAAAGAATTCACATGGGATGATGAGGCCGAACATACCTTCACCTCCCTAAAAGAGCATCTATTGACCCTCCTGAAGTTGATCCCCCCCTTGTCGGGGGAAACATTGTTCATTTATTTGGCAATTTCAGAATACGCGCTCAGCGTTGTCTTGATAGCCGAGAGAGAAGGAAAACAACACCCAGTCTACTTCATAAGCCATGCATTCCGAGGAGCAGAAGCCAAATACAGCGAAGTGGAATAAATGGTGTTTGCCTTAGTGATGGCTAGTCGGAAGCTCAAGCCTTACTTCCAGGCCCATCCCATTAAAGTCCTCACCAGTCAGCCGCTCAGGAAGCTCATTGAAAGCAGGAATCACTCTAGTCGGATGACCGATTGGGCGGATCAGCTGGCAGACTTTGGATTGGAATACGAACCCAGAAGGGCGATCAAAGCCTAGGCCTTGGCCGATTTCATAACAGAGTGCACATCCAGGCCCCCAGTCAACAAACAAGATAGCTGGGAGCTGCAAGTGGATGGCTCGTCCACCAAGACAGGTTGTGGAGCCGGACTGGTTATCAAACCCCCGGTCGGAGAAAAGATGGAATATGCCATCAAATTTGAGTTCTTTGGCTCCAACAATGAAGCTGAATATGAAGCCCTGATCCTCGGATTGGAGTTATGCATCTTGGCCGGGGCAACCGTGATTAATGCCAAATCCGACTCACAGCTGATAGTGGGTCAGGTATCGGGAGAGTACGAGGCCAAAGAGGACAACATGAGAATGTACTTGGCTAAGGCCCAAGGTATCATCAAGCAGCTGTCCCAGTTCAAAATCACACACATACCTCGATCAGAGAATCAGCAAGCTGATGCCTTGGCTCGGATGTCCAGTTCGGCGGAAGGGTCGGCTCCTCGAACAATCATGTGGGAAGTCCTTCAACAACCCAGCATCAACGTCAAGGAACAGCACTTGTTGAATCGGACATCTACCTGGATGGATGAGGTGTTCGGGTATTTAAGAGATGGGAGGCTTCTCGAAGATCAAAAAAAGCAGAACGGGTAAAGCACAAATCCGGATGGTTCCTATGGCACGAGAATCAGCTCTACAAAAAGTCCTTCATCCACCCCTTGCTCAAATGCGTCACTCCCGAGGAAGGGAATTACATCCTCAGGGAAATTCACCAAGGGGCTTGTGGAAGTCATCAAGGGGGAAGGACTATAGCCGGGAAGGCTCTCATGGCAGGTTACTACTGGCCTACTCTGAAAACGGATGCCCAAGAGTTAGTCAAAAGGAGTCCCTCTTGTCAGATCCACTCGGACATCCCAGAGCACCAACCACTCCCTTGACAACAATCCAAGCAGTTCTGCCATTCAATAAGTGGGGCATGGACCTACTCGGACCATTCCCCCCTGCCTCAGGTCAACGAAAGTTCCTCATAGTCGCCATTGACTACTTCACCAAATGAACTGAGGCCGAGCCACTCTCCTCTATAACCGATAAGCAAGTTCAAATGTTCATTTGGAGGAACATCATCACCAGATTCGGCGTATCTAGGGTCCTGATCTCCGACAATGGACGACAATTTAACAATGGCCCTACTCGGGATTATTGTGCTCGTTTCGGAATATGCACCAAATTCTCTGCCGTATCCCGACCACAAACAAACGGGCAAGCTGAGTCGGCTAACAAAATAGTTCTCAAGGGAATCAAGAAATCCTTGGAAGCTGCCAAAGGAGCATGGGTCGATGACCTGCCCGGGGTCCTCTGGTCGGCCAGAACTACTGCCAAGGAGGCAACGGGGCACTCGCCATTCAGCCTTGTGTATGGGAGTGAAGCTGTCCTACCAGTAGAGATTGGCATCCCATCTCCTCGAATGACCATCTATGAATACGAGAGGAACGAGAAGAAAAACCGGTCAGCTTAGACCTGTTGCCAGAAACAAAGGGCAATGCGCTGCTGAAATCCATTCGGTATAAGCAGAGGGTCACTCGGATGTTTAATCGCCGAGTAAAGTCCCGCCCAATCCAACTCGGCGATTGGGTAGTTCGGAAAGTCGAAGCCACTGGGCTCTCACACTTAAAGGGGAAGCTAGGACCTAACTGTGATGGTCCATACAAAGTGACATAAATCATCAAGCCCGGCACATTCCGACTGCAGTCCGCCGAGGGCGTCCCTTTGGCCCGACCCTGGAATGCAGACAACCTTAACAAATACTATGTGTAAAGTTTGTTACATGTAAAAGGGGCATATATTGTAGTAACTGTAATCATAGCTGGTCGGCACTTTTATAGCAAGGCCAGACTTCTATAGTTGGCTCTTTTTGTAGTAATAGCCAAAAGGCAGCCGGTCGGCATATTATATATTGTAGCTCCGGATGAGACGCAGCCAAAACTTTCTTCAGACGATCAAAGGCCTCGTCCTCTCCCATCTTATGAGCAGCACTGCCAACCTCGTTAGCGTAGACCCCGGCAGCATCCGACTTCTCCCAGTCAGAGAACCATTGCTCTTCGGTCTTGACCTTGCCCTCAAGCTCGACCAATTTAGCTTCGAGATCTGTCACCTTCTGCTCGGCCGTGGTCAGCTTGATCAGGGCATCATCCCTAGTAGTCTTAGCCGAATCACGGGCAAGAATGAGGTCGGCCCTCTCCTTCACCCACTTTTCTCGCTCCGCGGCAAAGCCCTCCTGATCTTTCTTTATGGTGTCCTCCGCATCTTCAAGCTTGGACTCGGCAATCCGCTGGGCCTCCTTGGCCTGATACACCTCATCAAAGTGCTTCTTGGCCTTCTCTTTGAGGTCGGCAACTTCCTCGGCCAGGCTCACCCGATTCTGAGCAACATTGGCCATCCGAGCGGAGAACTGAAACAAAAGAAAAAGGTTAGAAATAGCGAAGTAAAATAAAAGAAGGACAAGTAGAAAAAGTGCTCACATCGGGCCAGGAGCGAAAGAGCTCGTTGGTCTCGTTAGGACCATGAGTGATCTCGATATACACCCGGTCAGTAAGAGTGTATATATGTTCGAGAGCCGTGGACCAACGCCTATCCTTCTCCTTCCTGCTCAGCCCCGGGAAAGGAACGGTCGGCGTCACCGCGCCCCTCGAGCTATCCCCTGGCAGCTCCGAAAACGGAGACAAGGGAGTGTATTGGGGGCACCCGACTGGTCTGAAGTCAGAGGAGTGAAGGGAGATGTCACCCCCGTCGGCCTGCTGAGTAAGGCCCCTCGGGCTAATTACCTCCACCGACTTGCTCCTCTTAGCCTCCTCAAGTTCGGCCTTGGCCCTCTCCCGCTCGGCCTTCGACCGAGCAACTGCTTTCTCGGTCTGAACCACCTTATCAGAAGACCGCTCCTTCCTCTTCTTGGTCTTCGGCTTAACAGGATCTTGAGACAAGTAAACAGTTAGTGAAAAGAGCTAAATGAATGGTCGGTCAGTCAAAAATAGAAGTAAGAAAAAAGTGTTATTCTCACCTTGGGAGGAGCGGGGACCTTCATAGTTTTCGCAGCTATCTCGGCCTTCAGACGAGTCACTCTCATCGCTGCCACATTCAGCTTGTCAGCAATGGTCGGGTCTACTTCTTCTATATATGCTCGGGCAGGTTCTGCAAATCAAAAGAGAGAAGAGTTGGTCAAAACAGAAAGACAAAAGTTAAAAATCATCATACCGACTACCCAAAACCTCCTCCTCGGCAAATTACCCTTTGGGAAGGTCGAACTTAGACCCATAGCCGAGAGAAAGTGCTCGTCTCGGAAAAGCTTGCAGTCGGGCAGCCATTGCCCGGGTACGAAAACCTCGCCCCCGTCGACAATTTTCGACTCGGTCTGCATATAGCAGGCCGCGGCTCCTTCCTCGTCATCCAACTCCCCTACTCGGTAGTTCAAAGCAAGGATGGGCTCGTCCGAAGGCGGGACCAGGGGAATACCCCAATCACCGCCAAAATAAACAAAGGCGAACTCCCTACGAAACCCCTTCTGAGAGGTAGGGAGATTGAGGACCGTTCGATAACCTGGTCGGACTTGAAAGCTCCACCAACCAGGTCCATTCTTAGCGGCCATAACCTCGACCAACTTGTAGAGGTGCCTCCACAGCTTGAGGGTGGGTCGGACGTTCGTCAAATGGCATAGAATTTGGAAGGCATTAATGCCACCCCACGAGTTGGGAGAAACTTGGCAAATCGCCAAGTGATAGGCGTTCAACAACTCCTTAACAAAAGGAGTCAATAGAAACCTAAGCCCCATCTCCATTGACT
Organism: Beta lomatogona; assembly: GCA_947646795.1. NCBI lineage: Eukaryota > Viridiplantae > Streptophyta > Magnoliopsida > Caryophyllales > Amaranthaceae > Beta > Beta lomatogona. The sequence continues at coordinate 1,929,751 of CANSNZ010000066.1, read as the reverse complement.
TATAATATACTGCTATGCATCCGGGTGGGGGAGAGATAACAGTATGGTGAGCCTCTGGTCGGACCAAATAGTAGGGGTCTTTTATTTGGAACCTCGTTGCCGTCCCTCTGAGGTCCTCGGTCAAAGATTTAATCACCCCGGGCTCGGGAAAGAATGAACCTGGACCTCCTTTTGGATCAAGGTCGGGATATTCCAGCTCCCGACCCGACGTGGATGCTTCTCCTGCTCCCCTCGGCATGGCCACCCTTACTACATCAGAAGATAGATACTTGTCTAAGTAACTCCTTGAAGGAGGATAGGCCAATGAAACCTCCCAAGGGAAGGGAGAGCAACCGCGTCGGGCACAGCCGAGGGGTCGGGATAGTTTATTACCGTCGACACCAACGTTATTCCCATCACCCTCACCTCCTCGGATAGATTATAGGGAGGTGAGGTCGGGGGTGTCGACGACTCGGACGAATCTCCCATTATTTATGGACAAGGGAGTCAGCCGAGATTATTTGAAAGAAAAGAAAGAAAGAAAACTTAACAGAACAAAAGCGTACCTGGTCGGACGAAGAAGCTGGAGAAAGAACTTTGAAGAGTTGAGAGAATTTGGGAGATTTTTGAGAGAGAGAAATTGAAGAAGTGAGCAAATGATTCTGAAAATCTCTCTCCTCTCATACATATATAGGGACGCCTTGGGAGAGGTGCAACGCAAACCCCCCGCGTCGTCTTCATGGGCCTCTAATAGAGGCCCAACTGGATCTACTCAGCCCATTCCATGCAAAGTCCAATAAACTCGAAGAAAACACCCCTTAAACTCGAGGAAGTTGAAGCGTCAAAAGTTCCTTAGGACGCCCCTTCAGCTCGGCCTATAATTAGGGTCCCAACATCCCAAGTATCAAGAGTGGCCATGTGGCATTTCAGGTCGGACATACTTGGTCGGGCAAAATAGGCGCAGCTCCATCATTCGAGGTATGAAACCCACTCGGACCAACTTGGGGCTCATTACCCCCTCATCCGAGTGGCTCAATACCCTATTCGGCCAACAGGAGTCACCCTCCTTTGCCGAGGCGCTTCTATACTTGGTCAAGTATGGCCAAGTATCAGCTAGCACCCACTCGGACCAACTTGGGGCTCATTAGCCCCTCATCCGAGTGGCTCATTATCCTACTCGGCCAACAGGAGCCCCCCTCCTTTGCCGAGTTGCTTCTATACTTGGTCAAGTATGGCCAAGTATCAACTAGCACCCACTCGGACCAACTTGGGGCTCATTGGCCCCTCATCCGAGTGGCTCAATATCCTACTCGTCCAACAGGAGCCCCCCTCCTTTGCCGAGTCGCTTCTATACTTGGTCAAGTATGGCCAAGTATCAGCTAGCACCCACTCGGACCAACTTGGGGCTCATTAGCCCCTCATCCGAGTGGCTCAATATCCTACTCGGCCAACGGGGCCCCCCCTCCTTTGCCGAGTCGCTTCTATACTTGGTCAAGTATGGCCAAGTATCAGCTAGCACCCACTCGGACCAACTTGGGGCTCATTAGCCCCTCATCCGAGTGGCTCAATACCCTACTCGGCCAACAGGAGCCACCCTCCTTTGCCGAGTCGCTTCTATACTTGGTCAAGTATGGCCAAGTATCAGCTAGCACCCACTCGGACCAACTTGGGGCTCGTTAACCCCTCATCCGAGTGGCTCAATACCCTACTCGGCCAACAGGAGTCCCCCTCCTTTGCCGAGTCGCTTCTATACTTGGTCAAGTATGGCCAAGTATCAGCTAGCACCCACTCGGACCAACTTTGGGCTCATTAGCCCCTCATCCCGAGTGGCTCAATATCCTACTCGGCCAACAGGAGCACCCCTCCTTTGCCGAGTCGCTTCTATACTTGGTCAAGTATGGCCAAGTATCAGCTAGCACCCACTCGGACCAACTTGGGGCTCATTAGCCCTCATCCGAGTGGCTCAATACCCTACTCGGCCAACGGGAGCCCCCTCCTTTGCCGAAGTCGCTTCTATACTTGGTCAAGTATGGCCAAGTATCAGCTAGCACCCACTCGGACCAACTTGGGGCTCGTTAACCCCTCATCCGAGTGGCTCAATACCATACTCGGCCAACAGGAACCCCCCTCCTTTCCCGAGTCGCTTCTATACTTGGTCATGTATAGCCAAGTATCAGCTAGCACCCACTCGGACCAACTTGGGGTTCATTAGCCCCTCATCCGAGTGGCTCAACACCCTACTCGGCCAAAAGGGGTTTCCTGCTCTCACACGGCCAAAGTATCGGCTAGTAGTGACCCGGTCGGCCACATCCCATTCAAATGGGAGATGACCGGGTCGGCACTCTCCCTTCACCAGGGAATGACCCGGTCGGCCCCATCCCCTTCAAAGGAGAGATGACCGGGTCGGCACCCTCCCTTCACCAGGGAGTGACCCGGTCGGCATCGTCCCCTTCAAACGGGAGATGACCGGGTCGGCACTCTCCCTTCACCAGGGAGTGACCCGGTCGGCACCATCCCCTTCAAATGGGAGATGACCGGGTCGACACCATCCCCTTCACCAGGGAATGACCCGGTCGGCCCTATCCCCTTCAAAGGAGATTTGACCGGGTCGGCACTCTCCCTTCAACAGGGAGTGATCCGGTCGGCATCGCCCCCTTCAAATGGGAGATGACCGGGTCGGCACTCTCCCTTCACCAGGGAGTGACCCGGTCGGCATCGTCCCCTTCAAATGGGAGATGACCGGGTCGGCACTCTCCCTTCACCAGGGAGCGACCCGGTCCGCATCGTCCCCTTCAAATGGGGTATGATCGGGTCGGCGCTTTCCCCTCACCAGGGGCGTGACCCGGTCGGCCCTTGTCCCGTTCAATGGGAGATGACCGGGTCGGCGCTCTCCCTTCACCAGGGAGTGACTCGGTCGGCCTTATCCTCCTTAAAGTAGGAGGAGACTGGGTCGGAATCTTCTTGTCAATAGGGAATGACCCGGTCGGTCCTCTCCCCGTTCACTGAGAGATGATCGGGTGGGCATCTATCCTTCAGCAAGAAGGGGACCCGGTCGGCGTTCCTCCTTCCAGCAATAAGGGGACCCGGTCGGCGTCATGGTCCATTCCACCTGCCTACTCAAGCTGGTCGCCAACCAGTCAGAAATAAGACGGCTGTTATTCCGCCACAGACAAGCCCCCCTCCAGTCAGGTTACCGTGATCCCCCATCTATGGCGTGGGGCTAATTGTTTGGGCTCATTTAATCAGCAGCCCAATAAAGGAGCACAAAAGCCTACTAAAGCATGGGACAGGTGGCAGCTGTGGGTCCCACCTGAAAGTTGACCTAACCACCTGTATTTGGGAAACCTCTAAAGGGGTGAAATAATCATTGCCTAAAAAGGTAACATGCCCATTGGTGCCAAAAAGGCCCATCTGAACAATGTTTCCTGTCTGGGAAATCCCAAACACTATAAAAACCAACTGCCTCATCAATGAACATGTATTCAATTCTCACCTAACAAACTAGAGCATCTCTCTCTAGACTTTCTCTCTCTACCTCAATCATTTACTGACTTGAGCGTCGGAGGGGCGATCCCGGAACCACCCCCGGGGTAGTCTAACCTTGTTTTGCAGGATTCCGGCGTACGGATATCGGAGCTCAGGCGATCGCTCTTGGGGCCCACATCACATCTCCCAACCAATTACACCCTTAATTTCTTAGCAGAAACAACTAGCAATTGTCATGCATGCATTAGTTAATCAATCTTAGTGCTGCATCATCCAACTCAACTACTCCACCACTTTTGTGTTGTTTTATTTTTTGTATTACAATTTTTGTGCTAAAAGAAATCATATTTTTTTGTACGAAGAAAAGCAATCAAATACTTTGATATCACAAAACATTTAATTTCCAGCACTTGGCTTCCAATAATATTATCATCTTGGAATATTCCGAACTAATTTTTTCTGTTCTGCACTTTTAGGTTTAAGCAAGATCTAAGATGAGCTAATTAAACCTTCATAGTTACTTCTGCTGTTTATACTCCACGTGGATATATAAATAGAAAGTCAGAGAGAAATCACAAGTCATAAGAGAGAGAGAGAATGAAGTGGCATAAGGAGGAACTAGATGTGATCCTGGTTCCAGGAGGGCTTGTAATTATGTTTGGGTATCATATTTTCTTGTTATACAGATACCTCAGAAATCCAAAGTGCACAGTTCTTGGGTTTGAAAACCACTGCCAAAAAGCATGGGTTAAGAAACTTATGCAGGTTAGTTAGAATACTCTCTCTCACACCAAATTGCTCTCATTTTGATCATTTTAGTACTCCATTAATCCATTTCTAGATACGTGTACGTTGTGTAATTTTAAGTTACATCTTCGACAGAAATTTGTTAAATTGATCAATATTATAGAAATTATATTGCTAGGTTTGTACTAAAAGAACTTTCTTATAGTTTAAGATCAATATAGTGTGAGAAAAGGTCGGGCTTGGATAAATTTTTCGACTCAAATTGTGGGAAAAAGGGGGCTATAAGTTACACCAGTTTTGGGAACAAAAATTAAGCCAGACACCTTGGCCCAAAATGAGTCACTATCTCTCGGCAGAAGCCCGCCTCTCTATCCGTGATCACCACTACAATATACCATCAAATTAAACTAAATCAACTCTTACTTAAAGTAGAGGAAATAATAATTTAGACTTTGGCCTAATATTTTGTTTCTTACCATCTTCATATATATATATATTTAGTTGTTATATTTCACTTTCTGTGGACTAAATTATAAAATTTAACCTTAAATAATTAATTCTAAATATAAATATCATAATATTATTATGTGCAGTGGCGGAGCCACTAAGTCACAAGGGGTAGCACCTGCTACCCCTGATTTTTTTGAAAAAATTGAGTTTTTTTTTTAATGAAAACCAAGAGGTGGAAAGCTTGAGTGCTTGACTGGTGGTTTCTCTCTCCTCGCCTTCTCTCTTTCTCTCTTCTCACTCAAGTGCCTTTCTTCGTCTAAAATTATGTCGTTGCCGGCTTCGGTGGCCACCGCTAGTGTCTCTAAAAACTCAAGTCGCGGCTTGACTGGTGGATGCTTGGAGCGGCGTGGCGGTGCTTAGCCGGAAGGAATTGTCTCCACTAGCGGTCTCCTGGATTGGCACTGTTGGTCTACCGACTGCCAGGTGAATACTTGGTTCATGCAGGGGGAGTTAATAATGATATTGTAGTTGTGTTATTAAGGGAAAATAAAGGGTAAGCTACAAGATTGAAAAAGCAACAAATCAGGAGGAAAGGTTAAAGAAAGACAACTAAGCTTGATAATAAATCATGAATGATAGTAAATAATAATTATTTTAAATTTCTTACTTCTTTTTTCAGCTAATGTTAATTGTTAAGTTGTAGTTATGACTTAGGTAATATGTCCTTTGCAAGACTTAGAAGAATATTTTACACTTCTCTTTTTAAAGGAATTTGATTCTAACAATTTTTTTGTGTGCAAATTGCTTGTTTTGGGCTATTACCCTTCTCAAATCCATGAATTATGATTTATGCCTTGTGGGATCTATGAATTGTAGGAATTTATAAATTTGTGGACTTATGGTATTTGAATGGTGAATTGTGGAATATGGACTTAGAGTTGTTACTTGTGAATTGTGTCAATTGATAAGTGAATTCTTGAGAAATATTTGTTTTCAAATGTCAAATTTGATGCGATTGTAAATCAATTCTAAAATTTGTGAACACGTCGTGAACAATCGTAATTTTCTTTTATTAAAGTACTTTAGAGTTTTATTTGGATTTTGTAGCATTCTGAATTAGTTTTTTTTGTATTCGATGGTATCACAAAATTGCGCTACCCCTGACTCTAAATCCTGGATCTGCCACTGATTATGTGGGATATACTTAGATTTGTATTAATGCGTATTTTCAACATAACATCTATTTGAAAATGTTAACTAATTAATAGGAGTATCGTACACAATTAAAGATATTAGTGAATAAAGATATATATTGGAGATCATGAAAAACAATGCATGTGTAACAAGTAAAAGAGAAACGGGTAGAGTATTTCAGTAGTTCCTGTGTAGGGCCAAGCATTACTTCGGTTAGGACTAAACTTCTTGTGGCCCATTTCATTTGGTTTCAAAATCTAAGCCATTTTACACTAATTGTACAAATTCTTAGGTCTATCCAATCTTTTTTACACAATTGGTCAAGGCAATGCCTTAAAAGTATGATAATGATGACATATTGACATGCTATATTGATCTCAGATTGATGCAATGAGTAGAGGACCAGCCTTCACAGTAATGAACAGCACAATAACAGCATCAAATTTTATGGCATCCACCTCTTTGACCCTAAGCTCTTTTATAGGAGCATGGGTGGGAAGCTCTTCAAGCAATGAAAAAGAATCACGACAATTATCTATGGAGATACAAGAATATCAGTTACTTCCATCAAATATATCAGCATTCTCTTGTTTTTCTTGCTCGCATTCGCGTCTTTTGTCCAATCTTCAAGGTGTTATGTGCAGGCTAACCTCCTCTTAAGCATGCCAAAGGCTGAGGTTCCTGAAGATTTCGTCGTCGAGGCCTTAGTTCATGGTTTAAATTTCTGGCAGTTGGGTTTAAGGGGGATTTATTTTGCTATAACAATGTTGATGTGGATATTTGGTCCGATTCCTATGTTTCCTCGGTTGCTACGGTGGTAGTTTTGCATGTTCTTGATGCTAATAAGAAGTATTTGCATGATTTTAATGAGTCAACTAGGAAAGAAGATGAGAGAATGAAAGGTGTGGCTGAGCGTTTTGTGCAGCAAGGAAGGCCAGGTGATGGTAATTGTGGACTTCAAGCTACGGTACTTAACACAGCAGTGCTGTCTACCGCTACTGTTTCTTGATCAAAGGAATAATATTCGGTTGTCCCTAAATAATAGTAAGCCATAATTTATATAGAAAGTATCCCTTACAACCGTTGTAAATTCTATATGGCACAACCAAATCTTTCTTAACCAATCAAAATATTTTAAAAATTACTTGTCTTTCATTAATTCCCAAAGGCTACCTATTTTTCCGGGGTTGTGCGAGGGTTGTATATTCACGTAACGCAACGTTTGTACCAGAAAATTGCTCCAATTTACGTCACGTCAATTGTAGGTCAAAGTTGGTAAGTAGGAAAGTATATTAAGCTTATTAAGAGAATTTACAACCTATTCAACATCTATAACGGAACTTCTAGGACGGACCTCATCGGGGGCTTTTCAGTTTATCTCCTTGAGAACCGTGATGGTATATTCAAATCTACAACTGTATAATAACTATATGTATCCACTTTGGGAAATCAAAGTTAACAAAAAAGTATGTATATATATAAAAAAATTATAGACCTTGTTCTAAGAGCTACAGGAAGCCTCATATTATTGTTATGAATTTTGAAAATATAGGTCCAGTTAAAATCTGATGGACAATGAACACGGACTGACAGAATAGTACATGTTCTGGTTATGGTTATAAGTTTGGCGTCAAATATCGATCTGAAGATTTAAGTTTCATCCACGACTTCCACTGTTCCACAAACATGGATGTTCATATATAATCCATGATAAATAAGTTGTAGAAATTGATCTAGGGAACCTGCTTGAATTGATTCTATGACATTGTTTCTAAGAATACGGCAGGGAGTTTGAGTTTGGCACATACTTATTTGAGTTTGGCACATACTTATTTTTAAAAGTTTGTTAGGGAGTAAACGTGTTGATCACAAGGTCCAATTTTTCCAGGTACTCCGTGACTCTCTATTTGGAAAATTCGGGTATCTGATTTGGCGGACTCGGATTTCTTGGGTTAGGTTACGGACCATATTTTTTAACTACTTAAGTGGATACCTGCTTTTCAGGTGTTCAAGAAGTCGGGCTCATGGTAATGAAGATCCCTACAACGACTTAATGTGGCTCAATTAAAAAACCGTAAAAAAGAAGAGAAAATAAAAGAGAAAAACCCAAGAAAATTTGGTGATAGGCCCATTGATGATCTTTATTAATAATAATATATAGCAGGCCTACAAAGTAAGCTTTAAACAACCAAGACTTATTTAGCTAGCACCGTACCACATAAAAGAAAAGAAGGATAGGATCATCAGCAATATGTTATTAGCGTTCTAGGGTGAGGGTGGTTCAACAATTGACAAATTCGTAATTGACTTGAAGGTGACCTTGAGCATTGCCTTGACCATTGGTGTCAATTTGGTTAAATACGTTAACATCAAGGTCTAACCCTCCATTACTGCACTGATCAACTATTCTCACTGTTACTTGAGCTCCCGTTGCCATGTTAGTTACCTGCACACCCCATTGCATAATTAATTTCAATAATTTAATAATATAGTTTTAATTTAACAATACGTGGGTATAGCAAAAAGGGTTATACACTACTATAGTAGTACTAATGCTACTTTCTTTTCCTTTTTATCTTTTCAGAATTTCACACGAGGTTGATGCATTAGCACAACAATTACTTGAGGTTGAAACCTATTATATCAATTTATTAAACTGAAAAAGAAATGTCTTCACAATTGAAGTAAAATCAACGCGTTCAATATGTACAGGCCCATAAACCCAATATGAGCCCTACATATACGAATAGCCAAGTACAATTTAACTAACATTAAGGGTCCGTTTGGTTTGATGAAAACATTTTTCATAGAAAATGGTTTTCCACGAAAAATCTTTTACGTTGGAAGACACAAATAAACATTAATTTTTCTTTGTTTGATTTGATGGAAAACCATTAAGCTAAGAAGGGAAAGATGGAGATGTTGGGAACGAGAGGGTGGCAGAAAATGTGGTTTCCCTTCAAGCTCCGTTTGTTTTGGAGAAAACCGTTTTCCAAGAAAATAATTTTTCCCATTTTCCAATGTTTGGTTGGACAAGGGATTTAAAAAGGAAAAGTAAGGTGGAAAAGAGTTTTTCATCCTTTTATAAACATTTTCCTCCAAAATTTGAAGGATAGTGTTGTAGCCAAATATCTACGGCTCCCTTGACGACACATGGGCTCATCAGAGCCGTACACGTGTCATCCTAGTTAAAATAAAAATAAGGCTTAATCTCTGGGCTATACTCAGTTGGGTAAAAGGATCGAATTTCGGCCCAATAGCCGAGAGCCAAGAAGCCAAATGGCTGAAGGGGAGTGGTTAATAGACATCCCCGGTCATGGTCTGCCACGTGTCATGATCTGATTCCTCAGCCAATCAGAGGCCACTATTGCAGGTCAGTTTTTAAGGTTAGCTGTCAACTTGCTATCACTATAAATACCCCTGAAATCAGGAGAAAACACATTCAATGCAAACAGTGTAAAGTTACTCTGATAAATTCTCTCTCACTTTCTCTTTCTATCTCTACTTTCTCTCATGACTCCCGATAACCGACTTAAGCATCGGAAGGGGACCCACTACCCAAACCTCCAGGGGTGGGTCCCTTTGTGCGAGTACGGGAGCGAAGCCAAGGCTAAGGATCAAGCTATAATTCGGGCATTGTTGCACAAGTCTCCATCTCAAGAACACTCAAGATACTACTCTACTTGCTCGACAAGGAAGCTAAGCCTACAGCTTACTTGTTGGACAAGTGGACGAAACATTTGGCGCCGTCTGTGGGGAGACGTAACAATGACTGATTGTCAATCATCCAACATTGCTAGAAATCGAAGCCTTCAAGTTAATGTCGAAGATACGGTGGAGCATGAAAGACCACCTCGAGGAAGAGATAGACCCCCGTCCATTGTCAATGTTACTGGACCAAGCCAAGAACCTGGTCATCCAAGTGAATCTGGATCGTCCCAAAGGATCGCCGCCCACCTGGAGAATGTGCTGAATGACTTTCGGACTAAGATGGCGGCGGTCGTCCAGGAACGGATTAAAAGCAATATGCTGTTTTTTTTTCATCACAACCGGAGCGACCGCTAACAATCCCCCTCGTCCTAGAGGGACGTTCTCAAGTAGATCGTCCAAGTCCTAGTCGACTGTTCGTCGGGAACCCTCTAGAAGGACCGCGAGAGGAAAGCAGCCAGAGGATACCGAACGAGAGAAGAAAGATGGACTGGACTCGGTGGTGAGGACCCGGGACCATGTCCATCCTAGTGGGCACGAGAATGGAAACCAACGCCGGGGAGTATCTAGAGGCAAAGAGGGTCGCGGCTTTGCAACGTTCGGCCTACGGGGATCTACCCCATACCCGAGAGACCCTCCTTTGAGGTTGTCGTCCGAGAGGGAAGGCCGAAGCTTAAGCCACTCTCTTGTCCATCCACGACAGGAGAAGACCGTGGCTCGGCCCATGGTTTATAGGCGTCCAAAACCAGCCAACACTTCATCCAATCCCGTAATGAAAGAGTATCGCAAGGAGTTCATACCCATTGAGGGGACAGTGGGAGCCCTCCGGATCAACCGGCCTACCCCATTCTCGGCCAGGATCATGGAGGCGCCCCCCTTCCCAAAGGTAAAACTCCCAACCATTGAGCCTTTTGATGGAACAATCGATCCCGATGATCACACGTCCGCTTACAAACATCGGATGTACGTCCAAGGAGTGGACGATGCTACTTGGTGTAAGAATTTCCCAGCTACCTTGAAGGGAGTAGCCCGAAGTGGTTCAATAATCTTCCCCCAATTCAGTCAACAATTTTACTGGAACTCGGTTTCTTATTCACTAGTCATTTTGTTGCCAACAAGCAAGAACAAAAGACAAGCATGCACCTAGGCAAGGTCGTCCAAGGACCTAAGGAGGCCCTTAGGAGTTTTGTTAAGAGATTTAACCTAGAAGCACTTCGATCCAAGATCTTAATCTTTGGGGTAGCCTTTGACGCCTTCATCGGGGGTCTAAGGCCGGGAAGTTTCAAGTTTGATCTTGTTAAGAAGAAAATCTCCACTCTTCTTGAGGCTTTGAGAGAGGCGGAAGCGTTTATCCACGCTACCGAAGTGTGTGCTTGAAGCAAAACATCCCGAGTCCAAGAAGCTAAGAGGTTGCTCACCAAAGAAGAGCAACCCCAAAAAGGCCGAGACCTGGGCTATAGCTGCGACCACCACTTCGTCCAGAAGGAGCAAGAGAAAGTTGGCCGAGCCATCCTCATCCAATCCTATTGAGTTTAACAAAGACCAATATTCCATTCTCATGGAGATCAAGGATCAATATGAGTTGAAGGCCCCAGCTGAGATGAAAACACCTTATAGAAATAGGGATAAGAGCAAATACTGTCACTTCCACAAGGATTGTGGTCATGAGACTAATGAATGTAAGCACCTCAAGAGAGCTTTGGAAGAGTTAGCCCGAAAAGGAAAGATGAATTCCTACATGCCGCAAGGGGGAAGGAAGTTCCCAAGGAGAGATGATTGGCATAACAAGAAGAAAGAGAGTGCAAGCACGGGACGAAGATGTTGTTCTCGTAATCTCGGGTGGTTTTCTTTGCTGGGGGACCAACTAATCGAGGGCACAAAAACTACCTTAGGGAGCTCGGCCAAGTTTTGTTAGGCGATCGGACGAAGGCCGAGCCCTTCCCAAGGGTGGTAGTCGGTGAGCAAGATCGGGGTAGGCCGAGGACTCCCCATGATGACCCCTTGGTCGTAGAAATGAAAATAGCAAACTTGAGAGTGAGAAGAATCCCGATCGACACCGGAAGTTCGACGGACATCATTAGTGCCGATTGTTTGTCCAGGTTGAGGTTTGACGAACGGAACTTGGTCCCCGTCCACCATCCCATCATTGGGTTTGGGGGAGGAGTCCTCCACCCCATGGGAACGGTCACGTTGCCCGTCCGAGTTGGTGAGAAGGAAGCCTCAAGAACTCGTTTATCAAGTTCTTGGTGGTCCGAGATTTGACAGCTTACAATGTCATTCTTGGACGACCAACCCCGAAAAGATTCAAGCTGTTCTAGACATGAAGTCTCCTTCGAAGGTAAAAGAGGTGCGAGGGGCGACGGGATGTTTGGGCGCCCTTGGACGATTTTTGTCTAAGTCGGCGACAAGTGCCATCACTTTTTTGCCACGATCAAGAAAAAAGCCGAGGTTTGAATGGACAGCAGAGGCGGAAATGACCCTTCAAAGAGTCAAAGATCATCTTCAACACTGCCTAGGTTGGTCGGTCCCACAGAGGGGGAAAAATTGTTTGTATACTTGGCTCTATCCGCTCAAGCGGTGAGTGCCGTCCCCGTTGGCCGAAAGAGAATCCGTCCCGTATTCCAATATACTTCGTAAGTCACGTGCTCAAGGACGCGGAAAACCGGTATACTAATGTTGAAAAGTTTGGATTGGCCCTCGTCATGGCCAAAGCAAGCTAAGGCCCTACTTTTTGGCGCACAGTATACTCGTCTATACTGATCAGCCTTTGAAGCAAGTTCTGCAGAAGATGGAAGCTGCTGGGCGAATGTTAAAATGGGCGGTTGAGCTCAACATGTTTGATATATCATTCGAACCAAGGAAGGCCATTAAGGGGCAAGCCTTGGCTGATTTTATAGTTGAGCTTACTCGGCCAACCATAAAGCAAATATCTCGATCCAGCTAAAGGAAGGAAGCATTGGACGCTCATGGTTGATGGATCGTCCACGATCAATGGGAGTGGAGCGAGGGATCATTTGTCAATCTCCCCGAAGGGGACAAATTTGAATATGCATTAAGATTCCAATTCAAAGCGTCCAATAACGAAGCCGAATATGAAGCACTCTTGGTCGGAATCAAAATGTGCAAGGCGGCCGGAGCCGTAGAAATTGAGGCAAAATCGGACTCTCTCCTAGTTGTCGCCCAGGTCAACGGAGATTTTGAATGCAAAGAAGCATCAATGAGCAAATATATGCGATCGATCAAGGATGAGATTGAGCCGCTAAAACGATTTGTTCTCGACCAAATACCAAGGTCGAAAATCATCAAGCCGACGCTCTCTCAAAGTTGGCCCGGCCGAGGGTGATGTACCAAGAACTTTTTGGGAAGTCAAACCCAAAAAGAGCATCGACCAAGAGGAGGTTATGTTTCTCACCGAGGGAATGTCCGGATGGAGCCGATCATTGAATACAAGAAGACGGGGCGATTGCCTTCGGATCCCGTAGAGGCCAAGTATGTGAAGGCCGAGACAAGTGGTTTGAACTATGGGACGAGACACTTTACAAGAAGTCATTCAACCGGCCTCTACTCAAGTGCGTCACCGAGAAGACGGTTTGGGGGTCCCGAAAGAGCTCCATGAGGGATCATGTGCATCGCACATTGGGGGAAGAGCCTTAGGCGAGAAGGCTTTAAGGACGGGGTACTACCGGCCTACCTTAAAGGAGGATGCTATAGGCTATGCAAAGAAATGTGACAGCTTGTCGAAGCATGGGAATGTGCATCGAAGCCGTCCAACTATTTGACCCCCCATCTTGTTCCTCTCCGCCTTTTGCCAAATGGGGCATGGATATCCTAGGACCTTTCCCCGTGGCCGGGCAAAAGAAGTTTGTGATTGTAGCATTGGACTATTTCACTAAATGGATAGAAGCTGAAGCCATGCGAGGAATAACAACAAACGACGTCAAGGGCTTCATCCGGAAGAACATTATAACTCGATTTGGCATGCCTCGGTCAATCGTCTTTGATAATGGTCCACGCTTCGAAACGCCTAAGCCGAAAGACCGGGCGTCGAAAGAGAAATCAAAGCTCACTTTGCGAGATCGCCCCCACCCGCAAGCTAATGGGCAAGTCGAGTCCTTCAACAAGATTCTATCAAATGGAATCAAGAAGAAGTTGGACAATGCCAAAGGGCAATGGGTTGAAGAACCGCAATTGGTATTATGGTCCATTAGAACAACCGCTAAGAATTCTACGGGCGAGACGCCTTTCATGCTAGTCTATGGTACCGAAGCCGTCTTGCCCATTGAGATCGAGGAGCCCACCCTACGAGTCATGTTATACACGAGAGGAAGCCAACCGGGCCGCATTGCGTACGGCCTTGGACCAAGTCCCGAAGTCGGGGCAATGCCTTGCTAAGAATGCAATTATATAAACTGCGTATGGCTCGGGAGTTTAACAAAAGAGTTGTTAGACGACCGCTAAAGGTGGGGGATCTTGTTCCGAGGAAAATGGAAGCGATTGGACGAGCTAAAGAGTTGGGAAAACTAACACCAAATTGGGAAGGACCTTATCCGATTGTCCAGGAAATACACAAAGTGGGACTTTTCGTCCGCAAAGTCTAGATGGACGACCTATTCAGCGTACACTGGAATTCGAGACAACTTAAAGAAGTACCACGTCTAGCTCGGATCCTCGTCGATATAAGTAGGGTACTTTGTAGTTACTCCAAAGTGCCACGGCACATATTAGTAAGAAAAGAATTGTATACATGCATCTTGGCTTTCAGCCAAGCAAAATCCATATAATACAATTCCTACTATCTTATCTTTTTGTTTATTTTCACCAAGTTGCTTCACTTTGGGGCATTAAAATCGAGTTACTCGTCTAAAAGTGACAATAACTTGGACAAAAATACAAACAAAAGCGAACGTCGAATTGCTAGCATTTACGCCGAGCATCACTCCTCGAAAGAGACCGGCCAATAATGCATATATGGCCGTCAAATTGACAAAACCTCTAGTAAGAAGTAACGTCAATAGTCTCCGAGAGAAAGCCGCCTTGAAATAAGCCCTTAGTAAAGGATGCTTACTTTCAAAAAATACGGACGGCTAGGTAGTCCAGACCCTAGTAAGGGATCGCTACTTAATGACGAGTGTTGCTCCCTCAAGGAAGCCGGCTAAAACATTATGTGAACATGTATCTAACGCTCGCCCATCAACTTCAGCAGGCTCAGCCAAGTCTGGCCGCTCTCCTTCTTAGACTTTAGCTCCCTTCGATATTTGATTGAGCTAAGCCCAAGAACGGGGGATTACAGAAGTATATAGGACGAGCTATTGATCGAAGGTCGTCCAAAACCCTGGATGGCCCCAGGCGAAGGTGGCCCCAGGAAGGTGGTCGTCCAAGTATGGACGTTCTCCTTCATTGGGTAATCCCCGTCCAAAAAGGGAGGCCAATTCCCGCATTTAAGATGGCCCCAAGAAGGTGATCGTCCAAGTATGGACGCTCTCCTTTATTGGGTAATCCTCGTCCACAAAGGGAGGCCAATTCCGGACGAGGATGGCCCCAAGAAGGTGATCGTCCATAATTGGACGATCTCCTACATTGGGTGACCCTCGTCCAAAATTGGAGGCAAATTCCGCACGAAGATGGCCCCAAGAAGGTGATCGTCCAAGTATAGACGTTCTCCTTCAATGGTTACCCTCGTCCAAAAATTTGTAATCGTTCAATTCTAGGATGGCAATCTTGTCGTTTTTCTGTTTGGCAAGCCGTCCAGACGAACCTTTTTTGGTACTTGGATGCATATGCAATTATCAAAGACTCATATTGTAGACCGTCCAATTTTTCAGGACGAGTCACATTTTTACTTAAGATTAAATTTTGTAAATTTTCATGAAAAGCAGATCGTCCGATGATTTAGGACGAAGGTGCTATTATACTTGGTCAAAATTAGTGTTCAGAAAGATAAAAGGCAGGGAATTGACAAAAATATTCTTTCATATATGATTTGTGAAGAATTACAAAGTAGGAGTCAAGAGTTACAAAGAAGCATGAAAATAAGCCTAAGCTTAGGCTTCGTCTTCGAACGGGTCTCTTGGTCGGTCTTTAGGGGTCTCCACCTCGGCCGGCAGGCTTCGTCGTCGACTCTTCAAACTCCGGAGGTTCCTCGGCGCATACCATAGCCCGATGAACGCTCTCTTGATACTCCAGAGCGACGAACGCAATGGGGACCTCGGTTTCCTCGGCCCGGCATCCCAAAGGCTTTGACGGCCCCGGTCCTTGGTCGTATTGACGACTTGTTTCAACCCTTCCTTGGCATCGTCGAAGGCCTTGGCCGCCTCCCTTTCCGCGACGGGCGGTCCTTGCCCTTAGGAGAATGTTCTCTCTTCTCGGCTCGGCGGCGGCAATAAGAGCGACATCCCTTTCGCCTTTCAACTCATCGAGAGAGCGTCTATGATCATCCTTAGACGATCCTGCTCGGCATATAGTCGGTTGATTTTAACAAGATGATTCTTGTTCTCGAGACTCCAGGAGTGCCGATCTCTTCTCCAAAGCCTCCGGGGATTGACGATGGAGAGTGTTAGCCATCTCAATATCATGGATGGCCTTGTCGCCCGTTGTAGTCGCCAAATGGACGAGCCGTTTATTCTCTTTTCTAAGCTCCCTCGCCCAATCTTCGGTTAGCATGCTGCGAGCCGGAGTCAAGGGCGGGGAAAACAAGGCAAGTTGTTAGACGATTTGCAAAGCGAAAATTTATACAAGTATAAAACAAGGCGATCATAAAGCAATACCTCGGCAAAGAAGTCGAGACATGTAGCCCACATGCCGGCGGACGCTCCCCTTAATCCCTTGATGTAGGATTCGGGGAAGCATTTGAAGAGCTCCCCGCTTCGGCCGCTCTTTCTCCAACCTTGACATTTTGGCAAAGGCGGGAGAAGACTCCTCGTCCGAATCGGTAGTGGAAGGAGTTGGGGGAATAGCAGGGCCTTTGCCCTTATCCGAAAGAGGGGGAGAGTCGGTTATCTTGATTGGGAAGACGATGGCTTGTCTATTGGACGGACTCATGGACCGTCCACCGACCCGCATCGTCCCTAACTATGTTGGGGTAATACGACTCACCGCAGGAAATCGATGCCGTCCCTAACAGCTAGGGGCATCGTGGCACTAGCTTTGCCACCGAGCCGCCGAACCCGGGATAGTTCTCGGCGGCGAAGATCGGCTCCCTACGCAACCAAAGCCAAGGCAGGGCTCTGGTTGACCTCGCGGAGTCGGCCGGCAAAACACCGAGCGGCACAAATGCGTGTGCATCCCTTACCTCCTCGGCCGATCCGGCAGTTGACGGCTCTCTTTTAAGAGTCTTCGCTTGTGGGGAGGCATGCTTTTCTCCCCACTCTCGGCGCCAGGAGCCGACTTATCCGCTCTCTTCCTTGTAAAGCCCTTGGGGCTTCTTCGCCGAAGGCCGGTCGGCGGCTGCAGTAGGCCTCTTCCCGGACGAGGACGACTTCCCAGTGGAAGCTTGTTTGTAGGAGCATTTTTCTGCAAAAGTTAAGGCATCGGACGATCGTCCACAAAAAGAAATAACTACTATTGTAAAAATGCGAGACGAGAATGGCCCCAAGAAGGTGACCGTCCAAATATGGACGTTCTTCTATGGCCGACCCTCGCCAAAAAATTGGATGCAAGAATCCCGGGCGAGTACGGTCCCAAAGAGGTAACCGTCCAAGTCCCGGACGATCTCTTCCCTTAGTTGTTCTTCGTCCAAGATTTGGGGCAAAACTCTTGGGCCGAGCATGACCCCAAGAAGGTGAACGTCCAGTGTCCGGATGCTCTCCTTTTTGGGTGACTCTCGTCCAAGAATGGGACACCAACTCTTGGACGAGCATGGCTCCAAGAAGGTGACCGTCCAAGTCCGGACGTTCTCCTTCTTGAGATGACCCTCGTCCAAGAATTGGTACACCATTCTTGGACGAGCATGGTACTAAAGACGTGACCTTGTCCAAGAATTGAATACCAAATCTTGGGCCGAGCATGGTCCCAAAGAGGTGACCGTCCAAGTTTGGACGTTCTCCTTCTTGGGGCGACCCTCGTCCAAGATTTGAAAAACAATTCTTGGACGAGCATAGTCCCAAAGAGGTGACCGGTCCAAGTTTGGACGTTCTCCTTCTTGGGATGACTCTCGTCCAAGAATTTGGGAACCAGTTCTAGGACGAGCATGGATACAAAGAGCTGGTCGTCCAAGTCCCGGACGATCTCCTTCTTTGGGGTGATTCTCGTCCAAGAATGGACACCAATTCTTGGACGAGCGTGGGCCCAAGGAGCCGACCGTCCAAGTTTGGACGTTCTCCTTCTTGGAGTGACCCACGTCCAAGAATTGGATACCAATTCAAAAAAAAAAAAAAAAAAAAAAAAAAAAAAAAGAGAAATTACCACTTTGTTTCGCCCTTTTTTTGCGTGCTCTTTGCATACTCCTTCCACAAATTATCCGTGAATTGGGACATGCTGATTTCTCCCGTCCAAGATGGTTCGAGGCGTTGTACGGCCGAGTCCGAAAATACAAAAGAAAAAATATATGTGTTCGTCATATGAGTTATGGACGAAGAGTTTTACTTGGATGATTTTAAATATACCTTTATCCTCGGCCAACCGCAAGCCGGCAACGACCAAGAAGTCGTCTTGGTAAAATATTTCCTTAAAGGGTATCCATTAGACGGTCCCTTAAAAGATCGGCTGGCAGTCCGGAGTACTCCTTCACTCAAGTACTCTACCACCTCCTCGTCAAATCGTCCTCCGGCTCCAGCCCAAGACCGCTTCCGTCCGGTATTTGTGACGGATCTATTATAATATCTCGTAGCTCTCGTGACATAGTCGCCGGACGCCCGTAAAAAAGATGAAGTCGGCTTTCCAATCGTGCATCTTTGACGATTTCCCCCAAGCTGTCATGAAGCCCGGACGGTTGCTGATCTTGAGCCATGCTCCGTCCATAGCCCCGTGTACCTTGGACGCATAATGGATATGGGTAAAGGCTTGAAGGGAAAGGGCTAGGCCGCGTAGCTCGCAGACGGCAATAAACGTCGGGATGTTGTGCCAAGCGTTCGGTGCCACTGGTTATGGCCGATGTGGTAGTCTTTGCGGCACTTATTCTATGAAGTCGTGAAGAGGAAACCTCGATCCAAGCATCTAAGGCTAGTTTATAAACGGCGAAATGGCTCCTGGGAGCACTCGGGATCGTCGCATCATTATTAGGAATGACAAAGGAGAAGCCCGGCATGGGCATGAAAGACGACAAGAAATTAGGGTCCGGTCCTAGTTTCTCTAACCACTTACGGTTAACTAAAATGAAGCCGGGGGTCGAAAAGGGGACCTAAACGCTTTCTAATCTCCGACGAGGTGGTAGAGGCCTCGTCGATTCTTGGCGGCCCCCAGGATCGCTACCATTATTACCCTCGCCGATCTCCTCCCGTATCGGCGTCCCGGCCAAATCTGGTTTCGGTTTTTATTTCTCAAGTCTCTGCCTCATGGTCAAAGGAGGCCCGTCCAAAGACCGAGCACTTTGGACCTCTCTTGCCTCATCCGGCACTCGTCCGCCGATTCCTCCATATCCGAGCCGTTTGATGGAATTATTGCTTTTCGTCTTAGACGGGCCGTTTGCTGACGCGCGCCGGATTACCCCGCACGAGGTAAAGACTGGGTCGTCTGACTTTCTCGGCCAAAACTATGAAAAAATATGTACTCGGCCAGAAGAGGCCCAACTCTAGAATGTGCCGAAGAAGAAGTATCGGTTCTAGGGTCAAGACAAGCTCTTGGTCGGCTAGGATTATTTGACGAAGATGATTCCATTTTATTGATTTTCTAAGAAAAAAATAAAGAATAATGAAGAATAAAAGGATCAAAGAAACGATACCACTAAGAACGTCCGGGAAATTCGGTGAAGGATGCTGAAGCCGGACGATCTCTCTCTCTCTAGAAAATTGCGAGCCTCTCTCTCTAGAAAAATTTGTTCGAAGTGGTAAATGATTGAATGTTTTCACACCAAGGATATTTATAGAGGGATAAGAAACCTGCGAATCGGCCAAGAATGACCGCAAAGGGAGTCCCCGAGTCTAATATGACCGGTATAGCACAAGAAAGGGCGCGTCATTTCCTTCATTTTCAAAATACTACCTTCGTATAACGGGCCGTAACCGTCGGACGGGCCAAGCAAAAAGCTACCTTGGGTAAAAGGGCATTAACCGTCAGATGGGCCAACAGTGAAAACCCTTTTAGGGGCAAATGTTGTAGCCAAATATCTACGGCTCCCTTGACGACACATGGGCTCATCAGAGCCGTACACGTGTCATCCTAGTTAAAATAAAAATAAGGCTTAATCTCCGGGCTATACTCGGTTGGGTAAAAGGATCGAATTTCGGCCCAATAGCCGAGCCCAAAGAGCCAAATGGTGAAGGGGAGTGGTTAATAGACATCCCCCGGTCATGGTCACCGCCACGTGTCATGATCCGATTCCTCGGCCAATCGGAGGCCACTATTGCAGTCGGTTTTTAAGGTTAGCTGTCAACTTGCTATCACTATAAATACCCCGAAATCGGGGAGAAAACACATTCAATGCAAACAAGTAAAGTTACTACGATAAATTCTCTCTCACTTTCTCTTTCTATCTCTACTTTCTCTCACAACTCCTGATAACTGACTTAAGCATCGGAGGGGGAACCACTACCCAAACCTCCAGGGTGGGTCCCTTTGTGCAGGTACGGGAGCGAAGCCAAGGCTAAGGATCAAGCTATAATTCAGGCATTGTTGCACAAGTCTCCATCTGAAGAACACTCAAGATACTACTCTACTTGCTCGACAAGGAAGCTAAGCCAACAGCTTACTTGTTGGACAAGTGGACGAAACAGATAGATTACCATTTTCCTCAACGATCTCATTTCCAACATACATCTCCATTTTTCTCTTCTTAGTTCAATAGTTTTCCATCGAACCAAACAAAGGAAAACTAATATTTATTTGTGTTTTCCAAGAATATTCACTAGTAGAAAAACGACGATCTGCGTCTCCCCAAGTGCGTCGCACGACAGGGAAAACAACGCATAAGTGAATGGGGACATCATTTGCGTCGCATGCAACTGGGACTCGACGCAAAAGACTCCATATGTGCGTCGTATTTAGCTAGCGTGCGACGCAAAATATCATAGCACAAGCTATGTGCGTCGGATAGGCAAAACATGCGACACACATAACAGCAGCCAAATCCTCTAATCCACAAGCTATGCGCATCGGATGTATTGTATGTGCGACGCACATAATTGAACCTTAGCATCTGCGTCGAATCCGGCCTATGTGCGACGCAGATGTCTTCTCCCGCAGACACGAGGATCTGCGTCGGATGTATGGTATGTGCGACGCACATAAATGTGCCCGTCACGAATTATTGCATCAGGCCTGATTTTAGATCTGATTTGCGTTGGATCATTTTGTCCGTGCGACGCACATTGGTCTTCTTACCCTTTTTATTTTCAAGCCCTAAAAAAATTACTCTTAGCCGCTTTCTCACACTTAGCCGTTTTCTCACCCCCTCCCCCCCTCTCTCTCTTCCAATTGCTTCAACCCCAAAAATATCACAAAAATATCTCATGGGTTGATAAATTAAAGTTCCAATGGCCTAAATCACAACAACAACAATCTCTCATTGTTGAAGGTGGAATCTTGGTTTTTTTTTTTCTGTAATTTCTTTTTTTTTCCTGTAAAAAATGATGGGTTTTTTTTGTGAAACTTTTTGGGTCTTCGATCTGTGAATCAGGGATCCCGAGAGCGAGAGCGAGTTGAGGCGAGTTGTTTGTGTTGGTTGGTCGGAGGGGACGACGACCACGAAGCTTCATATGAGATTTTGCAAGCAGAGGTTTCCGATGAGTAGAAAAAACTCACTCAAACAACATGATCTTTGATGCTGGGAGTTCTGGGAGTAGAGTTCATGTTTTGCTTCAAAAAATTCGATTAGATTAGAAAACGTTCAACACCCAAACCAAGCGATTTGCTTCAGAAAATTCGAGGTAAATTCAATTGCAAAATTATCATCGAAATTATAATTCACAATTTTAGTTTCATTTATTTTTTCAGTTAATTTTCCTCTCTCATCATTTTGTTTTGATCTTTTTTTGTTTTTAGATTTTATTTGCACAATTCTCGTAGATCTTTGCAATGCTCGATCTCCGATGGTTTTAATCAATAAATTCAGAGATTAACATGATGAAATGGGGAAAAAAATTCAGATTTTTGAGATTGTGGAAAAAAGAAATTGAAAATTGAAAATAAGAAAGGGTTTTTTTTTTCAATCCACCATTCATTCTTTACATTTCTCTCTCTCACCTCCTTTTCTCTCTCTTCTTTTACTCTGTTACTCATAATTTTTTTTCGATTTTATGGATTTAGGCGGATAAAACTCAACAAGAGTCCTAAGGAAAAGAGAGCGGAGAAATGGAAGAGAGAGAAGCTGAGTAACTCGCCTGGTCAAGACCGAGTTCAGTGAAGAATCCTAGGAAGTTCGCCGGAATGCTGGTTGTTTGAATTTTTTTGCAATAAAATTTGTATTATTGTTCCAATTTTTTACTATATTTTTATTGATTTGAATTTGTATTGTGAACAATCTTGATATCTGCTGTCAACGAATTCTTGCAAATTAATTTGTAGACCATGCTGTAAACGAATTTGTGCAACATTTCCTCATTTGTGACAAATGATTTTTTTTAATAAAATATTCCAGATTTGCGTCGGATGATGCTAAATGGTCCGACGCAGATTCCATTTTTTTTATAAAAAAATGCCAGATTTGCGTCGGATGTTGCTAATGGGCGGCGCACATTCTATTTTTTTCTAATAAAAAATGCTAGATTTGCGTCACACATAGTGCAACATGCGACGCAAATGGTGTCTGGGTTTACGGGTCATGTGCGTCGCACTCCCCTTGGCATCCGACGCAAATAACTTTCATCTGCGTCGTGTCCACATCCGACACAGATCATGTCTCCGTCATTTGCGTCGAGACCTGTGCTGTCGGACCGACGTCCGACGCAAATGGTGGTCCCAAGTCCGACACAAATCAATGATTCTGTACTAGTGATTTTTTATGGAAAACCATTTTTATGGAAAATGTCTTCCATCAGACCAAACGGACCCTCAGATCTTGGAGGAAAATGTTTACAGAGGGATTGAAAACTCTTTTCCATTTTAATTTTCCTTTTTAAATCCTTTGTCCAATCAAATAACGGAAAATGGAGAAAATTGTTTTCCTACAAAACAAACGAAGCTTAAAGCAATCAAGGCTACCTTTTGTCAAAAATCAGTTTTTAATTTTCTTTCCGTTTCCTACTGTGAATAACTCCATAATGAACCATAGAATACTTTAACACAAGTTAACTTGATAGAAAAGGTTAAGTAGTAAAATTATTATGGGATTTTATCAATTTTTTTTAATATAGTATCAAAAATATATTTTAGATTCAAATAATAACAATTACAATTACTTTTAACTATGCAATTTTGAAAATTACCACTCTCTCTATTTCATACTCCCTCTGTTTTTTTATCCTTCTCACTTTCCTGTGCGCGTCTCCCAATACACATCTTTGAACTTAAAATATCTTTCATTATATATTAGTAAAAGTTATAACGATTGAATGTTAATAAAGTACTAATTATGATGAATCAAACAAGACCCCACGTGACTATATTTTTTCTTATAAATTGAAAAAATTTGAGAAGATTCCCACTAAATATGAATAGTGCCAAGATTCCAAGTGAGAAAGATAAAAAAAGAGGGAGTATTGTTTTGCCTACTTGCTTTTTGCACATTTTTTAATGCACATTTTAAACGTTAATATCTTTAATTAAATATAAGTTAAATAATGAAAATATAGTATTTTAAAATTACATATTAAGGAAAAGATTTAAGAAATTTCTACATTTTTTTTCTTTTATATAATGATTAGTGAATTTTTAAAATTTTGATTCAACCATCTAGACATTTTAAATCGGAAGGAGAAAAACAAAAGACTGTAAAAAAAGATAGGAAATGGAAAATGCTTACCCTGAGACACCTGCCACAAGAAGCTTGGCCAGTAGGACCAACTGGGCCACAAAAGGCAGTCCAACCATACTGTCGGCGAAAAGACAAAGGCTTGTTACCATCCCATGTAGCACAATATACACTCGCAGTAAAATAATTATACCCAATATTTTGTGGGTTGTAGTTATTGTATGTTGCTCTCACATTACTTGC
This sequence comes from Beta lomatogona, assembly GCA_947646795.1. NCBI lineage: Eukaryota > Viridiplantae > Streptophyta > Magnoliopsida > Caryophyllales > Amaranthaceae > Beta > Beta lomatogona. The sequence continues at coordinate 1,905,945 of CANSNZ010000066.1, read as the reverse complement.
ACTCTGTGCTGTAGTGCCAATTACTAGTGCAAGGCACACCACAACCATAACCAAAACACTTTTACTCTCCATATCTCTCAAATATGATCCAACTATATTTATAGGTTTGATTTGTTTGAATATTTTGCTAGAAAGTGTTTCCTATTTATAGGAATGAGTTTGTTGTGAGATTTACCTGAATGCCCTTGTAGTGGGAGAATTGTATTAGTGTTTGAAAATTCTACCTTCTAGTATAGTTAACTGTTGTAGTATACACGGTCTTGTAACAAACAAGCTTATCCTAAGCAACACTGTGTACTAAACTACTAACAGGTTGGCCGATGGGCTAAAATTCTTGGTCAAAATAACAACACTGTTGATGCTAGCTTCCTTTTTCCTTCCCATTGCTTGGACTTCTTTAGAGTTTTGTCAATGGCGTAAAGCTCTGTAGAAAGTATGGTAAACCCAAGTTTACTCTAGAAACTATCGGTACTAACGAGCCGAACCGAGACCGAGCTTTGGGTTGCTCGGCTTGGCTCGTAATACTTCTATGACAAACTTCGTAGGGTTCCATCCTAAAAACCAATTTGGTGATAGGTGTGGAGTAACCCACCAATCTATGTTAGCATTATCTCTCAACGCTTTAACGTGGGACAATTATTTCCTAACTTACATGTGGGTTATACTCTTAACATTCTAGTTGAACTCGATATTCTTTTATCTTAATTTTTTTAACCTTAAATTTCAACTTGTGGTTAAAATTTGCGTCATAATATTTTCCATGATTAAGTTTAAACTACTTCCTTTGAGTTATACACAAGTATTGTGCAAAAATGTACTTATAATACTTTATTAATATGTAAAGTAATATAAGTTAAAATATATTTCGAGTCTGCTCATGAACTTCTCTTTGCTCAGCTCTAGAAAATTACGAGTCGAGCTTCAATAATCAATAGTTTGCGAGCCAGCTAGGCTCGTTAATACCCCTATCCTCCATCATATGTTCATAAAACTTTAATTTATTGCACAATTTCAATCATGATAGACCAGGCAAATGGAAAAATCACCTAAATATATTTGAATACAATATAAATTGATCACACCTCTTATCTATGTTAAATTAATTAATTTGATTCATTTGCTTATTCTGTCTTTATTACAGTGCACATCAAAGTGTTATGTGCCGAGTCTTTAAAACTTAAAAGGATGAGCTACTTAAAAGTAATATGAACAAAGGATAGCTTGATCACTTCTCTTACCCAATTCAAAGTTTTAAATTGATCCATATGTTCACCTAGCATAGTCTCCTCCTAATATGAGTGTGAAAGTAGTATACGTACTAGGACGTGATCTTCAATGAAAGGTCCACAATTTCGCGTACTCCAAAATAGACTAAAATCGTAATTTCTTCGTTAGTTAGGCGAAGTGCACCCCCAGATTGTCGCATCTCATCTTTCACTCATGGCTCAACTCCATATCATTTCAGCATAAAAGAAATAGAGGTAATGTAGAACATTATCGTAATTCGTAATATAGCTTCGTGCAGGTTATAAATTGAACCAGTTTCATACATACAAAATCTGCACTTCACCTAGTGCAGCTTATGTTGTATCTAAAGAATGATCAACATAGAAGTACATGATAGCTCCTATAAACTAAAAGGAAAACTGTACTAATCTATGACAGCATATATCAAGAAGTTTGATCCGTATCATTATTTTCTTCCGTACTAGAGTTTTCAGATGACATATTAAGGGAACGGGACTCTGTCTCATCTTTATTTTTCACATCACTATTTCCAGAGCCTTCAGAAAAAGAGTTGAGAGTGAGCTGTCCTGAATAAAGGAATAGGCCAACAGAATTGAGCCCGAAAACGAAAGTTGCAAGGTAACACAATCCGTTGATAATAGTCCTACAAATGGCAAGAGAAAATACTCAAAATTGATGCATATTAGAATTTAGAAGTTTACGGTGAAAAATAAAAAGTCAGGAATCATACCTTACTGTGACAGTAATTTGACGAACCTGAAAAGTAGGGGAAACATAATACATCAGCAAAGAAAGCATGAGTAAGAGCTAAGTATTGATTCACAAATTTTTCAGAGAGCATACGTGTCCATTGGTCCAGCACGACAACACTCAGATACTTCATTAAAAATGCAACTACGTCGAGAACCATAAGCTTATACACTAATTCTGAGCTGTGCACTGATTTTTAAACTACAATACATCAAACTGCCACAAACCTGTGCTAATGTAGACGCTAGAATTCAATCCTCTTCTAACATTTTACCTTGGTGACCTTTATAGTCCGTTGGTAGCAGGTACAAAAAGGTAACGGTAATGAATTTATATGCAAGTTTTTAAGGAAATTTCATGCTGATGCTCATGGAAACCAATTTTTTTATACATCAAATTTCCATCGTAAAGTGGTATTGAAGAATGTACAAGAATTAGTATGGTCATTGGCAGGAAATTCTCTTGACAAATTTACTTATAAATTCATTATCATTACCATTACCATCATTTATTACCGCTTGCCAAGTAGTCTGTTGAGTAACTTTCAATTAAATATGCCATGTAAAACATAAGATTTTTGAATTTTAACCAAGAAACCTCAGGCACTAGCTTTTAAGAAATGGCAAGTTTAACCGACTATCTAGCTTCTTTAATGTGGATTTCATTTATAATACTCCAATAAAAGAGCAGGCAGAAAAAGTTATCTAATATGCTAAACGTAACCAATTTTGGGATTCAAATATTCTAAAAGAACTGACCTCGAAAACCAAATATAGCTTGAAAAACAAAAACAAAAACAAAGATCTCCTAAGCTGGTACATAACTACAAATGAATTTCTTAGTTTCACAAAATGTTATACACATGGGTTTATTAGTTAGTTGCAACTGATGTCAATTCCAACAAATATCGTTGGAAGGGGAGAATACTTAAACCATTAAGTTTCCCAATGAAGCACCTTTATAGCAGCCTAGGAGGGACTAGATTTAGTATTATGCCGAATTTCTTAGTTTCACAAAATGTTATACACATGGGTTTATTAGTTAGTTGCAACTGATGTCAATTCCAACAAATATCGTTGGAAGGGGAGAATACTTAAACCATTAAGTTTCCCAATGAAGCACCTTTATAGAAGCCTAGGAGGGACTAGATTTAGTATTATGCCGAAATGGAGGCACTGACAAGAAAAGTTCACACAACTCCCCACAAAAAGACAAGAAAGTCTTCAACTCATAGCTAACTGTAGCTCTTCGAAACCAGGCCTCACAAGCAGTTGGCAACATGGAGCAAGATACATGCTACTTAGGCTTTCCGTTTAACCTTGAAGTATCATTGTCACTTACCAGATATATAGACACGGATATGCTGAGTATAGGCAAGTCAATAAATTGTGGCAGATTCGTGATTGTAGCCATTCACGTTACTAAAGCCATATGGGAATTGTAAAACTCCATGACATGCAAAAAAACAAGGTGCTACTTGTTAATTGTGACTTGAAATCTTGTGAATGGCATAAGGCAAACTTTGAATGCACATAACTTTCAATCTATAAACAATTTTGATGTGATTCAAATTGGAGGTGAAAGCATGTTCAAAGAGCTTTCCAACGACAGGTCATATGCCCAATTCCGCTGAGAAACGAGAAAGTTATGGCTGTTACGAAGCGCTGTCGAGCTGGAATTCCGCCCGACCGGGTCGGGCGCCCTAGCGATTTGCGACCGAGAGGATGTCGCCCGATCGGGCGCGAAACGCCAGCCAGTTTAATTTTAATGACCGCCCGATCAGGCGGATGTCGACCGCCCGATCAGGCGACTTGGTTTTGACGCGGTTTTACGGTTTTCCGAATTTGATTCTTTTTAGGGTTTTTTTTTATGGAGCTTTTTCTAGGGTTTTTTGTAGGACCTCTTAATGCTCATTATTTAACACACAACTTATGAAACACTTTTAGCCTCTAGAATTTAGGACTCCTTGTATTATTCTCTCTGTTTTTCTCCATCATAGTGAAGAAGCTCGAATCCCACACGTGTGGATGTAGGTCTATTTTGACCGAACCACGTAAATCCTTGTGTTCTTTTGTTTCTCTTCTTTATTGCTTTTCTCATCCTTATTATTTCATTGATTTTGTTCCGCATTAATCAAACTACAACACCCAGATTCCTAACAAATTGGTATCAAGAGCTTGGTTGTTTAAGATCTTAGGTGTTTATAGAACGAGTTTGATTCAATTATGCCAATGAAATTGAATATTGAGAAATTTGATAGGCAAGTAAATTTTAGCCTATGGCAATTGAAGATGAAAGTCATCTTGGTTCAAAGTGGCTATCACAAGGCTCTTGAAGGTGCATCCAAATAGCCTTCGGGTATGACGGATGATCAGTGGGAGGAAATCGATTTGAAGACACTCTCGGCGATTCATTTAAGTTTATCTAATGAAGTTTTGAGAGAGGTTGCCAAGGAGACAACTGCTGCGGGTTTGTGATTGAAGTTGGAGTCACTTTATATGACAAAGAGCGTGACCAACCGTCTACTACTCAAATCTAGACTTCATGATCTCAGTCTAGAATAAGGTAAACCGCTTGAGTCTCATTTAGATGAATTCTTCTCTATTATTATAGATTTGCAGAACATCTATGTTGAGATCGATGATGAGGATATGGCTATCAGGTTGTGTGTTTTTTGCCGCCTTCGTATAAGCATTTTCGAGATACTTTATTGTATGGTAGATATGATTTGAGTTTGCAGGATGTTAAGGATGCCTTAACTCAAAGAGATTTAATTGACAATGAGTTGGTTAATAAATATGCTCAAACTAATGCTTTGGTTGCTCATGGTGGAAATAATTTTGGTAAGAATAAAATCTGTAACTATTGTCATGTGAAGGGTCATATCAAAGCTGAGTGTTGGAAATTAAAGAAGAAGAATGGGGAAAAGTCCAATGAGGACCAATCTGCAAATATTGTCAACGATGGCTTTGATGAAGATGTTGCACTTTAGGGTTACAGATTTAGGGCTGCGGTTTCTACGATCTCTTTATGATTGGTGCCCTTTAAGATCTCTTGGTGAAACGAGAAACCGTGTGGATTTTTTGCTATGGAGTCTATGATAGATTGTTTTTGAGTTTTTTGTAACAATCTTGGTTATGCATTAGATTTTGTTCTAGTTATGCTATTTCTTATCTCAAATTTGGTACTTTTGTGTTTTGTTAAGTACAATTGCAATTTAAAAGTTATTGATGTCAATTGGTTTTTTCTAGAATTGCTTGAGTTTGTTGTTGAGATAAAGAAGTTTTTGAAGAGAGTTTGGTCAATTTGAATAAACATGTTTGGCGTTGGTGACTTTATACTCTCAATCTAGGCCATGTGATGGTTTCGTATACGGAGTTTTGTGTTCGAAGACGCATCGGTACACAATTATAGAAGATGTCCGTTTTCTGGGTTGCCTAAAGTGAGTAGGCTTATGAAATTTTGTTTAAGGTGGAGGTTTTATGATTTTGTTTTGGGTGAGCATCACTTTTGGTTCAAGGTGGAGATATCTTGATTGATTGGTTTCAAGTCAAGGTGGAGATTGTTAATTGTGACTTGAAATCTTGTGAATGGCACAAGGCTAACTTTGAATGCACATATCTTTCAATCTATAAATGATTTTGATGTGATTCAAATTGGAGGTGAAAGCTTGTTCAAAGAGTTTTCCAACGACAGGTCTTATGCCCAATTCCGCTGAGAAACGAGAAAGTTATGGTCGTTCTCACGAATTTGATTCTTTTTAGGGTTTTTTTTTATGGAGTTTTTTCTAGGGTTTTTTGTACGAGGTTTCCTTATGTTATAAATAGGACCTCTTAGTGCTCATTATTTAACACACAACTTATGAAACACTTTTAACCTCTAGAATTTAGGACTCCTTGTATTATTCTCTCTGTTTTTCTCCATCATAGTGAAGAAGCTCGAATCCTCCACCTGTGGATGTAGGTCTATTTTGACCGAACCACGTAAATCCTTGTGTTCTTTTGTTTCTCTTCTTTATTGCTTTTCTCATCCTTATTATTTCATTGATTTTGTTCCGCATTAATCAAACTACAACACCCAGATTCCTAACACTACTTACATTACATTGCACTCAGAGAGATGAGCAATATGATATATTACATATGGAACGAAAGAGTGACACGAAAAAATAAGCAAATTAATTACTGGCAGTTAGATGATTGGGCAAGTAGATCCAACCACCATGTTTGTTTAATAAATTAAACAAAACATGTCCATCTGTCCATCAATCCCTCCACAAGACACCCCCCTCAACAGGGGAGACAGAAAAAAGAAACTATCAGCAAAAGACATGAATATTACAAGCCACATAACAGAAGTGTCATCACAACTCTCCTGATAAAGTGATCAGTATTTTATTCTTAATATTGGATAATTAAGCAGTGAAAGATTATAAAGATGTTATCTAAGGGTGATGGACATTGACAGACCATTACAAAACTCAGAGAAGCGAATACATTAGCCCAGATAAATCTCATCCATTACTAAGAGCCAAGAATTGCATGGGTGGAGGCTGAAACAAACAGCTCTCAAGACAATAATAAGACAGAAAAAAGGTACAGCCATGGGAAGAAAGAGTAACACAGGTGTACACAAAGATGTTATCTCCAAAATGATGAGGCTCAATGGGCAAAAGGGAAAGAAATTTAAGAATACCAACAGTATGCAGCAATAATATGCTCAGTTTCAGTAGTAGGTAGTAGTAGTGACAAGCAATAAAGCATTTTAGTAACACGTATTGCAGTGAAGCTACGAATGCCGTAGTGAGAAATAACAACAATAAACCAGTTCTCTGCATGCTTAAAAATAAATACAATTGACATATTGAAATTCTAATTTACTTATAGCATGAAGATCCTTTAAAAAACTCTAGCATCAAATCATCATCTCAGCTCCAAAGCACAAGATAAAGTCAAAAGCATGGAAATTAATCAGGAGACACAAGTACACAACAGGAATAATTTTCTCGTCAGAAGAAAAGGAAAGAACTCAAAGAAGTGAAAAGACAAACCGAGAAGCTATCAGAAAGAGTTTGCCGATTAAGAGCTGCCTCGATAGTAGTTGTAAATTTATACAAAATGACTGCAATCACACCTGCAGTGATCGCTCCCAAGAAGGCCTGGACAGGGGATGGGGTTTTAGATTCAATCGAGACTGATCCAATTGCTTTTAAGCTGTCCAATGCCTCCTCTTTCATACTCTTCGCGCCAGACGATCTCATTCTCTAATATCACAAAACAACAACAATAAATTGCCATCTGAAAAAACAATGAACATAGGCTCTAGAAGCACAAAGCCCTGAAAACTACATGTCTCAACTGGTAAAATTCATAAAAACCAAGATCATCGAAAAAATTAAAAAGCCGTGCACGAGGGCATATTGCTGAGAACAAAAATTGACAAAATGCGTGTCATTATAACAGAAGAGAACCGAACCCAAAAAGAAGGAGCTTTGCTCAGTTCATATCGTTTATGAACATCTTTTGTTATTATCATAATTAAAAAAAGTAGTATATTGAAACCAAAATTACCATTGTCCAAAAATAGCTCATAGATGGTGGTCATATGTAGGTTTTCATATACTCCTTTCTACATTCAATATACATGTACGATTCAATGTACTACTCCTTTTGTTGAATTTACCATTGAAAATCGACATGTAAAAATCGTATAGGAACTCGACATTTCTCCAAAGAGAAGCTTTATCAACAATTAACAAGATACCAATACCCCAACCCAACATCTCAATAACACATTCTAGAATAAACAAGCCTACTAGCAATTTGATACGTAAAACAGATAACTCTATGTCAAGTTTCAATCAAGTTGTGTTATCTTTCCATTAATCACTAAATCAACATATATACAACCTAGAGTCCTAAACCAAACTGAACTAACACGCCTGAAAATAAAAACTGAAAATTGAAACATAAGCAGTAATGAAATTCTACATTTCAAGCTCAAATTCTTAAACAACTAACAGAACACAGAAAATATTCCCAACTTCCTTCCCTCTTTCAAACATCACAAGTAAAAAATTCAAAAGAAACCCAGAAAACCCAAAAGCCCAATTCAACTGGAAAACATATTTAGATAGAAAATGATGGAAGTGGGTAAGAGAGAGAATACCAAGTCCTTAGCTCGTTTAGCTCTGCGACGAACGGAACGAAAGAGAAAGATAGAGATAGCCCCAGTAAGAAGAACACTGGTGGAAACTTGGAGAGGAGTAGGATCATCATTTATGGCAAAAATGGAGGGAACATCCGGCGAAAGTTCGATGGGTCCTTCCTCTTCCATGGAAGTTGCGAAAATCGGCCATGGTGTGCGAAGATTGAAGGAGAGAGAGTGGGTTGAAGTGGGTTTGTGGAGGAAAGTGAGAGGAGATAGAGAGGGTTTTGGGAGAGGATAAGAGGGAGTCGGAAATGATTTTGGAGGAAGAAGATGTATGGACTGCAACATTTGTGCGCGCGATTGCTGCTTTCTAACCCAGAGCCACAGAGGAGAGGAGAGGAGAGGAGTGACTAGTGAGTACTGACTAGTGAGAACTGAGAAGGGAGGAGAATTTATGTTTTTAGTCACTTTTTTCCCGTTATTTTGAACAAAGAATTTTCTCGGTAGGAAGAAATCCTCACTGCTGCCATCGCTAAGGGGTGAAAGTTCGGTGTACGGTTTAGATTAGGGCCTAATTTAATCTGATCCGAACAAAATTTGAATTTTAATTTTCCAATCCGAATCCAGAACAATTAGAGTTTAAATCCGATCCAATCCAATCCAATCCGAATTTTCATACTCTAAATTGGATCCAATCCGAAAATCCGTTTTTTTTTAAACTCTAGTTTTTTGATGAAATAAATTAAGCACAACAGCAGCATGGTAGATTTAGGAAATGAGGAAATAAGTGTTGTCAGGGTTTTAGGGGAAGGGTTGAAGTGCCACGCCTACTAGGATATGGGCTAGGCTTTTAAAAAAAATTTCAATTAAGTACTTAAGCCCAATCCAGATACATAATGCAAGGCATATTACTATTCGGTTATATTGGATAATCCAATTCGATCCGAAAATCCAAATTTTCAAAAAATCTCAATCCGAATTCAATCCGAACACAGTTCGAATTCGATCCGAATTACTATTTAGGATTGGATTGGATTGGATTGGATTTTGGATTTTATCCGAATAACTTTGACCCCCTAGCCATCGCACAGAGCCTCCACTCATAAGTCCATTATAAGCCAGACACCCTCTAAACCCCCATCTCTCCTTCAATCCCAAGCAAATGCTTGGGATAGGAATTGAACCCTAGACCTTGGTAGGAAAGATTGGAAAGCTCACCACTTAAACCAACGCCAATTTCTAAAAATATAAAAAATTATATCTTCTAACTTGATTAGTGAATTAACATTGTGATATGATAATCTTGGTTTAGGAAAACGACATTTTAAACAACTAAATATGGTTCTTTTCTATAATGCATTATGACTTGTGACCTTAAGTGAGCAAACAGAGTGTGTGATTATAATTTTGAATTGATTATGAAATATTAGAAACCATTTTCAAATTGGTCATACCTTGTTCTAAAGGACAAGGAACTGACAGACACCGATTCGATTTCAGTACCCATTCCAACTTTCAAAATTTTTTCAGATGAAAAAATCGATATAGTAACCAGTAAATAAACTCTCAAGGGTAATTTTCTTCTATCGTAATCTCACATATATTCCTCATACGTGTATACCAGTTTCACATAATCGAGTGGGAAATTGGAGCAACATAGGATCGATCGCTCCTAATATCGTCAAATGTCCATTTCCTTGTCCGCACGTTGGTTAGTGCGAGATTGTGATTTCTTATCAAATTAAGATTTTTCTTAATATAATAATTCATCCATTTCTTAATAGATGCATCACATTGACTTTTTATACTATTTAGGTATAAACTTTGAGCTTTTTTACTTACTAATTTATAAAGATAAATGTCAGAATTTTAATTGTTGATGGGTTAGTAGCAATGTTTGTTTTCAATTATTTTTTTGATTTTTAGTAATATATAATCAAATATATTGATGGTCAAAGATGTGCATCATCAAGTGTGTCTAGTCAATATAATACATCTATTAAGAAACAAAGGAAATACTTTTTTTGACAACTTTACCGTAATGCTTGTTGGACCCTTTTATGCTCGTTATTCTTTGATTTGGAGAGAACTAGTTTCAAGATAGTTATTTCCTGTAATCATCGTCGAACATCTTTTGTTGCCACGATAAATCCTTATATCTCTTTTCTTGATTTTATTTGGATGAAAGTATTTTCCCAAACAAGAGAGGAGAATCATTTAAGGGCATATAATGCATAATATAGAGGTAAGGAAAAACAAAAGAGGGAGAGAGAAAGTTATCTTATGGTAGACCAAAGTCAAGGGGATCGAGTAAATCTAAAAGCAGATAGGTACTCTATGTTGGAGATGTGGTGGTGTAGACACATAATTGTGTCTCCCCATTTAAGGGCTCAATGATGAAACATACCGTGGTCTTAATTGGTACGACCCAAAGGCAGAGCAATCCGGAAGAGGCGAAACTATTTTAAAAGTGTTAAAGCATATTTTAATGATCCAAAATCGTATTTTAAATCCCACTTAATTATTCATGATAATTAATCGTATTTTGAGCCCAACTCTTTGAAAAATCCTAATAAATTGTTTAATAATAATTAAATGATTTATTTAAAAAAAATAAATATTTTCAAAGATATTTTTAAAATTAAAATCGGATTTTATCCCGTAAAATCAGATTTTCGGAGTTAAAAAATTAAAGAAAATCGTTAAACGCGTTTTATAAAAAATGATGCCAAAACATGTCAAAAGCAAGGCGGTGCACCTAGGGCACCAACGTGCGGCTAGCGCACCAGCGTGCACCGAGCGCACAAGCCAAGACTGTCAATTATATCTTTTTAAATCGTGTGCCACGTGTACGCAGCTGATTGGGTATGTTGCGTCAGGCGCACCAATGACACGTGTGATTGTGCGTCACACAGGGTGTTGTGCGTGGTGCACCCAGCGGGTGACGCGCAGTTTCGGCTTTCCTATAAATAGGCTTCGATTTTCCGAATTAAAAAATACAGTTTTCCATACACTTTTAACACTTCGACTTCGACACTCTACGAATACAATTATAAATCCTCTAAACAAAACAAATATTTTATGACAAAACACATACATTCAGACAAACATACAAGTCCATATTTTCAGGCTTCACGATTGCTCATCCGGAAGGTTGTCAATCTCTCAGACCCAAGCCACGGTATAATCCTGAGGGTCCTTGAATAAATTATTTTTATATTGAAGTTACTAACGATTTCTTTTATGATGTAGATATATAATATAAAAATCGTTCTTCTGTATATATTATAATCTCCTTCTTTCCTTTTTATTTATTTTCTTATATACATTGTTGTGATTTTCCTGTTTGCATGCCTTTCCGTCACCCTCATGTTATTATTATTGCTAATCAAGACCTAAAGAACTGTTCTAGTATTAATTAGATAATTTGGACAACCTGTTAGGTTCCCTTTAATTTTGATTGCATAATAACATATCACTAAAAAAATAGTCTTTTATGTGTTTCCTGAACCAATCTAGACTAATTTATTTTTATGGTGCATGAAAATATTATTTGGTTATTCTATTGCATAAAATTTTACATGGATCGATATTTAGTAGAGGCCAGCAATGGGCGATTATGGTTCATTATAACTGTGTTCGTACCCTCAGCCCCAAACTCAATTTTTGGTTCATGACCATCTATGGAGTCAGGATGGGGAAATCTACATTGGATAATTCCCTAATTTGTCCCTACGGTTTTCCAATATCCAATAAGGTTTATGAGTCTTCCTTTAAAGACTTGTTGGCGACTTCAAAACATTTTCAATAAAACCTTTACAATGAGGTAGTCAAATAGGCGCTCACTCCGCGTAGGCGAAATGAAAACACGCCTACAATTTTGCGACTTCATTGGGGTAGGACTTTAAAAAAAATGAGTATGTGAAACTCGAAAAATACGATTCATACTCTTTTTATGCTTTAGAATGACATTTTTTCATATGCATGACTATTGTTTAAGCCACCATAAGTACAATCTACCTTGCCTCAATAGTGCATGTTCTATGCGTGAGGTCACCCCCGGGAGGTTTGCGTGTTGGATCTTAGTCATAAGCAAATCTACCCAACCATGACATTGTTCTCTTGTTCCTGACTTGAGAACTGGAGTGCGTCTTACACGTGGCCACCTCTTTAAGTAGAGGTACGACGCGTGGGATCAATCTCTTAGTCATGGACCCTTTTCAGCCTTAACCTAAACCTGACCATAGTTTCAAACATAGAACTGGACTTTAGGTTGAGAACTTTTGCATCCATGTTACATGACATTTGTTTGTGATTGCGATTTTTGCCTGTTATTAACATGTCAAATTTTCATTGTTATGCATTGCATCTAAAATCTCATCTAAAAAAACAAATAAAAGTCTTCAATTGACCAAAACCTCGCCTAAATCCCTGAAAAACATGTCGGGGTAGCAGTGCGCCAAGCGCATTAAGTTGCGCCTGGCGTACTGCTCCCGCACTAGACGCACGACTGTGCACCGCGCGCAGCAATGCAGCGTGGCATGCAGTATGTGCATCGCATGGTTTTCATCTATTTAGTTGCCGTAGTTGTCGATCCTATGTTCAGTCCGTCTGCATTCGCGTAAATGCATGGTCATTCTAGAGGTCTCACCTAATTCAAGCAAAAAAAAAAATTCACCAGTGTTTTAATGCAAGGTCGAGACTGTCCTAAAAAAAGTGCATCTAGATAAGTGGTCATGGTAGAGTTAGAGTCGTCATGCATGTCTACCTCTTCCCATTTCATCCCTGCTATCCAACTAATCTTGCCTATTAATTCTACCTAATTATATTCAACCAATTTCAAAAAACTTACATCTTTCAAAATCAATCCTACACCCATGTCTATTCTACCTTTTTTCAAAAAGCATTTACTAATCATCATCATACAAGACATTTACAAAATATTTTCAAAATCAATCCATTATCTTTTCCTAATAAAAGATAGAAACAAGGGTTCCTTTAAAAAAACGAATTTCGAAAATTCTAACCCAGTCCAAACACCTTAATTCAATACAATCCAATCAATCTAATCCATTTGCATTAATTTTTAGGCCCATATACATTAGAGTCCATTTTGCATTCATCATAGTTCCGTCTAAATTTGAGTCCATACATTCACTAGCATTAGAGTCGATCTTAGGCCCATATAAGTCTAGTTCATGCCAAAATCTAGGCCCATTTGCATCATTATGTGAAGTCTAGTCCAAGCCTATTCCTAGTCCATTCCAATATAAGTCTAATTCTAATCCAAGTCAAAGCTTAAGTCCATTTAGGTCCAGTTCATTCCCTAGGTCTAGTTTGCATTTCTATGTAAACCCTAGTTAAGTTTTAGGACTATAAAAGTTCATTCCCTAGGTCTAGTTTGCATTTCTATGTAAACCCTAGTTAAGTCTAAGGACTATAAAAGTTCATTTCCTAGGTATAGTTTGCAGTGCTATGTAAACCCTATTTAAGTCTTAGGACTATAAAAATATAAAAATTCATTCCCTAGGTCTAGTTTGCATTTCTGTGCAAACCCTAGTTAAGTGTTCGGGTTAATAAAAGTTCATTCCCTAGGTCTAGTTTGCATTTCTATGTAAACCCTAGTTAAGTCTTCGGATTATAAAAGTTCATTCCCTAGGTCTAGTTTGCATCTATGTAAACCCTAGTTAAGTCTTCGGACTATAAAAGTTTATTCCCTAGGTCTAGTTTGCATTTTTATGTAAACCCTAATCAAGTCTTCGGACTATAAAAGTTAAGTCTTAGGACAATAAAAGTTACATAGGTCTAGTTTGCATTTTTATGTAAACCCTAGTCAAGTCTTCGGACTATAAAAGTTAATTCTTAGGACTATAAAAGTTCCTTAGGTTTAGTTTGCATTTCTATGTAAACCCTAGTTAAGTCTTCGGACTATAAAAGCCCAATCCTAAGTCTAGTTTCCATCTCTATGTGAACCCTAGTCAAGTCTTCGTACTATAAAAGCCCAATCCTAGGTCTCGTTTGCATCTCCATGTAAGCCCTAGTCAAGTCCTTGGACTATAAAAGATCATTTCATACCCTTAGGCCTAGCTTGCTCGCTCTCCTATAAGTTCAAAGTCTAGTCCAGTCTACTTACATTGTCCAGTCCATATCTGCATATGCATATAATTAGGCACATGTTAGCATCATGGTCAATCCCATACTAGTCCAAAATCCATAACCATTTCTAATCCTCCATTTCAAAATCATTTCTCATTTCTCATTTCAAATTTCCATTTCCATTTCTCATTCCTTATTTCTATTTCCTATTTCGAAAATCATTTCTTAAACTTACAAGCAAGGTCCACTCAATTCTATCCATGACCGGTCGAGAGATTACAACATTAGGAGCGCCTAATGGAGGAACAAATGTGAGCCTACTCTAAATTTATCAATCACACTATCACCACCCCAACTTCATTTAGAGTCATGAAGATTACTTATGACCGCCTTCACAATAGAGGCGCGATCACTTCCATAGGGTCTACCGCCTTCACATTACAGGCGTGATCACTTCCATAGGGTCTACGCCGAACTCTGCAATTAAAAGAAAATTCAAAAGGTGCAACCTACATTTCTACCGCATAATTCCAACGAAATAATTCCACCTAACATCTAGTGTCGAATACCATCAAGTACGCCGTGAAACAATGACAATAGACTTCCAATACTTGCTGCAACGAGAATCAGCATCATCAACAACCCCTTAGACAGTGCATCAACAATTCAATAGGCTTAGTCATTTATTTCCGGCTTTCTAGGTTGAGTCAGGGAGTCCTTACCTTAAGCCATTTTTGTCCTTTGCCATCGAGTCTATGTCACTATAGGACTTCATCTATTATACACTTTCTATTTTCATTTCATTTTATATATTTTTTATTTTCATTGGCCTTTCATCATCATATATGCTTCTAATTCAATGATGAAATTTAAATCACCTAATAATCTTGACTAATTAAAGAAAATATGAAAAAAAAATGAAAAAAAGGACATACTTTGGATCAGGAGTTTATTCCCATCTCCCTTCCATTACCTTTCATAGGCAATCCTGATGCAAACCAAAAAAAAATCCCCTAAGCCATCATCTCTATTAGCCAAAAATCCTTTCAAATCAGAGCTCAACATACAGCCTTCAAACATTCAATACCCTAAACCATAAAAACTTGTGTGCAAGCCTCAAATATAAAAAAAATCAATGTCAAGCAAAATAAAAAAAAGATGAAAAAAATCAAAGTGCGTAAAAAGCAAAAACAAAAGAAAATGCACAGGACAAAAAGAAAAAAATGCAAAAAGGAAAAAGCCAAAGGCAAAGAAATAAAAAGTCAAGCTAGGGGGCTTACACACAAATTCTATCCCTAATTCAGATCCTCCAATCCATCAAAACTCTAACCATATTATTCAAATCCATGATCCCACCTCAGCCCAGCTAATCAAACCTTTATCAAAACCTAAAACCTCAACCTTTCAACCTTTCAACCTTTCATATTCAATCCTAACTCCTTTTTCAAGGTATGTCCAAGCCCGCTAGGTTGAAAACCCGAAAAGGCGGCCTAGGCAAAAGTTAGGGCACAAAAAAAGAAAAGAAATCAGATTCAGAATTACGAATGGTCTAATTCCGCAAGGATACGTGGGAATCCTCATCTCGAGGTTCGACCGCTTCAATAAAATAAATTAATCAAGGTCTAATGATCTGACTTTCTAGAATTCAGGGGCATACTCTTTCTAGATCCCGACATAGACTCGAGTCTGAACCTAGCATCG
>CANSNZ010000066.1:1272500-1285000 GCA_947646795.1 Beta lomatogona | reverse complement strand
CCCAAACATACCTGCCCATGGCTGCTTGATTCCATTTAAAAATATCCCTCACACCAACACCACCAGCCAGTTTGGGCAAACAAACTTTCTCCCATTTAACATTCCCTGGCTTCAGGCTATAATACTCACCACTCCAAAGATAAGCTCTACATATGCCATTAATCTTCTGCATTATCTTTTTTGGAATGATGAGAATCTGAGCCCAGTAAACATGAAGACTCATGAGAACTGAGTTAATTAAGCACAACCTTCCTTGATATGACAGATTTCTACTATTCCAAACACAAATTCTGCTGTCATTTTCTCCACCGAATTTGAACATTCCTTGGCATCTATCCTTTTAAAGCATATAGGAACACCTCAATACTTAAACGGAAACTTGCCCAAACTAAAACCAGACATATCAAGTATTCTTTTTTCATCTTGCTTTTCCATCCCAGCAGTAAAAATTTCAGTTTTCTGCTTATTCACATCCATCCCAAACACCGCAGAGAAATGCTTGAAACCTTGAAGCAAACACAAGACCGAATTATACTCCCCTTACTGCACATAATGATATCATCTCGCAAAACACGAGATGATTCATTTTTATCCCAAAACACCTAGGATGAAACTGAAAACCATCCCTTTCTCCAACTCTCACCATTGTTCTACTAAAGTAATCCATACAGATGACAAATAAGAGGGGAGACAGGGGATCACCCTGCCTGAGCCCCCTCTTACCCTTGAAAAAGCCAACTAAAGATCCATTAATCATCAAAGAGAAAGAAGGAGTTTTAACACACTCCAAAATAATCTCCACAAAATCATCAGGAAAGCCAAGAGCTCTTAATAATAATTCATCAATGAACATCCAATCAATCGAGTCATAGGCCTTCTTCAAATCCATCTTTATGATACACCCATGAGCTGTCCCTTTCCTGCCATAGTGCTTAACAATATCTTGACAAATCAAGATATTATGAGCAATGAATCTACCCTTAATGAAAGCTCCCTGATTGGCAGCAATCACATCAGGTAATATTTGACTGAGTCTTGTATACAGAAGCTTGGTAATGCATTTATATATGACATTACAATAAGCTATTGGTCTAAACTCAGTGACACTTCCTAGACATTTAACCTTAGGAATCAAGGCTAAAATAGTATGATTTAACTCCTTCAAAAGTCTTCTTGAATGAAAAAAAATCAAGAATAACATTCACTACATCATTACCAACAATTTCCCAAGCATCTTTAAAAAAGTAAGAACCATACCCATATGGCACTGGAGATTTATCACCAGGAATGGAGTTGAGGACATTCTTAACTTCAGCTGCAGTGAAAGGAACCATCAACAAGCTTCTATGATCATCATTCAACACATGACCAGCATCTATCACTTCCTGCTGAATTGAAACTCTCTACTCCCTAGCAGTAGCCAACATCTTGATGTAATACTGAAGGATAGCTTCATTTACTGCATCTGGTTGATCCACCCAGTTCCCATTCATATCACTAATGCCATAAATAGTATTTTGCAATCTTCTTGATTTGATTGCCTGATGAAACTTTATAGAATTTTCATCCCCATCCTTCATCCTAGCTTTTTACTGCAAAAATGAAGAATATTTAGCATGAACACTACTATATTCTTCAGAACATTTCCTTTCTTCCTCACTAGCTTGAACATTTGCTGGGTTTTGATGTAATATCTCCTGAGCTTTCTTCAAAGCTATCATAGCACTTGTATCAGCAGCCTGAATCTGTGAGAAGCCCTTTTTGTTCAAATCTTTCAGCCCCTGCTTCACTAACTTTAATTTCTTTATCACTTGATATATAGCACACCCATTGACATTAACATTCCAAGCATTACTCACAACCTCACAGAAATCCTTCCCCATACTCCACATGTGGTAATACTTGAAAGGAGCTTTATGAATTCCAAGCTCTCTATGAACACTAACCAAAACTGGAGAGTGATCAAAAGTCCCTTCTGGCATAAACAAAGCTTCACCAGTTGGAAACATATCTATCCATTTTGTGTTCCCCAAAACTCTATCTATTTTGGAAAATTTTCTATCACCACCATGCTGTTTATTATTCCAAGTATAATAACATCCAACAGATTTTATATCATCAAGAGCACAATAAGACACACATCTTCTGAAAGGAAACATTTCATAGTCTCTAGCAGTATTGCCCACCCTCTCCTCTTTATTCAAAACACAATTGAAATCACCACCAACCATCCAAGGACCATCAATTCCATCAGCAATCTCCATTAAATCCTTCCAAAGCTGATCTCTCTCAGCAGCAAGATTATATGCATAAACAAAAGTGCAGAAAAACCCCTTTAATGTTAATAGGTTTCACAAAACAATGAATAAGCTGTGCACTTATCCTTTGAATGTCCACTTGAAAATTCAGAGGATTCCAAGCAATTATAACTCTTCCCCCAGGATGATGAGAAGAGTTAGAACAGAAACACCACCCAGCAAACAAGTTCTGGTACATTCTTCCCATGTTCTTTGCCTTAACCTTAGTCTCAACGAGACTAATCAGTCCAAGGGATCTCATATTAATAATCTTTTTAACTTCATTCTGCTTAGATAAGCAGTTGATCCCTCGAACATTCCAGATAAGAATACTATCCATTAGCAACAGGAGAGTCCCTCTCTCCTGCTGCATTCTCCAGTTTCCATTACAGGATGAACTGAACCAAAAACAACTGGTTCTTCCCTCATGGCATCAAGAGCAGTAAATGAGTTCTGAACACAAATCTATTCATTTGATTTCTCATTTCTTCTCGATTTCTGAGTTACCACTTGAAATTCATTAGATTTCTCAGAAACAACTACAACCACCTTTGCCATCACTGGTTGCACATCTTGTGTCTTAGCCTTCCAAACTAGATTGTGGCCACCCTTGTTACATTGCTCAGTCTGATGGCCCATTTTCTTACACATATTACAATTCACAGGTTTCCATTCATAAGGAACCTCAATTACAACTTCCACTCCATATTCATTAATGAAACTCAATTGATCAGGGAACTCTTGATCAACCGTAACCTCAACCATCACCCTTGCATACTGCAATTTCTCCCTCTTTGCAGTAGCGGAATCAACCCTCATATATTTTCCAATAGGCTTCACTAATTTCTGCAAACATCTATCACTCCAATACTTGAAATCCAATCTCAATTGTATCCATGCATGTAGGAATGACATCAAATTGATCCTTAGTGATATCCATCTCCTGTTCCCAAGACCTCACAATCATCGGTTTATTATCAAAAAACGGAACAACACTAGCAAGGACTAAATCCTTTTTCTCCATTGAACAAAACCTCACAATGTAAACTCCATTTTTCAGCAAAGCAACCTTATCTACATTATGATTCCTCCAGATTCTCCTTATATATCCTTCCATAACATATGGAGGAGGACTAGCACCAACAATATAACAGATAACAGAAGAATTCCAAAAATCAATCTCAGATTGAACATCATCAATGTCAATTTTCACTATATTCCTATCATTCCTTATTTGGACATTCAATTCAATTGGATCATAATCTACCTCATTATCCGACATTTACAGAATTGGAATAGGTTCAACAACACGAACACCCCGATCAGCAATTCCATTCTTCCTTTGTTGAATTCCATTCGCAGAAGAATGAATGGATGATAGCCACTCCGAGAACATTCGATGTGTTTGCATACTTTGCTTGATTGCACTAATATCATCTGTCTCTGAATTATGCTCTGATTGAAACTCCATTGTTGTAACTCCAAGGATTTCATCCATTGTTTTTGTTTTCTTAGCATTAGAATCCGAAACTGGACCTTTCGCCTTTCGATTGCTAGAATTTACCGCCTTCTGCACTTTTGAATTTCTCGCCATGGCAGAGAGAATTCTAGAGAGAGAAACACTCTAGCTTTTTAGCTATATTCATTTCGAAAGTAAAAAGTTTAAAAGTTGATATTTTGAAACTACATGTCGAGGTGAATATAACAAGATTCCATGTGTGATTATATTTTTCCTTATGTTGAATTCACAAATTACGTTGAAACAGGAGTTGAATTCACAAATTACGTTGAAATAGGAGTTGAATTGTCTAATCATTAATATGTTGTTGAATGGGTTTCAATACATATTTTTATAATATCAACTTTTATTGATTTTATTAATTAAATATTAGAAATATTACTAGTGATCAAAGAACACAAAAGTATCAGAATTGTGGACTAGGATGGATAGTGGCAAGAGGTAAAGTAAATGTAAATGATTTTGCGATAGTGCGATTTAATTGGAATATTGGATCAATGTATATAAATCCTGTTTGTGATTTGGAGGAGAGCTGAAATTTGAGCAATAGCGCATCAATCGCGGTTTCTGATGATGTTGAATTGTGATAATAGTTGACGACAGATGGATGGACTTGTGGATGGATGGGATTGGTGAAATTGGTTCATGCATGCATCACTGATATCTTCTTCTTCTCCATTAAACCCCAAAAATATTAGAAAGTTCCAAATTGTTTGCTATAGATGCATGTATGCATTTTCAAATGGAAACTTATCATGAGTTTTAGGAAAACTCGTCATTAATTACCCCTTCGTTTCAAAATATAAACACACATAATATTTAAGGTCGAATTTTGTCCATTAATTACTTCCAATTTATGTTGATAAAAATCATAAGAAAATAATATTATTATAGTATCTTTTAAGACAAATCTAAAGGTATAATTTTTATAAATTTTATATTGTCATATTATAAGAGATATTTATGGTTGTAGGCGCGTTTTTATTGCCTAAGAGGGATGAGTGCGGATTTGTCTGCCTCATTATAAAGAATTTTAGTTTTGAAAATGTTTTGAAATAAAGAATTCGCCAACAAGCCTGTAAAGAAAGACTCATAAACCTAATTGGATTTTGGAAAACCATAGGGGCATCTTAGGAACTTATCCAATGTAGATTTTTCCTTTATGAATTCATAATTATTCAATGAACCAAATATAGAGTTCGGGAATGAGGATACTAATATGATCAGGAATCAAATTTGTCCATTGTTGGCCTCTACTTAATACGATTCATATCTAGGTTTATGCAAATAAAGAACCAAGCAATATGTTTAAGCATTATAAAAATTAATCTATGTTGGTTCGTTAAACACATAAAAAATTAATTTTTGGTGTCATGTTATTTAAGCAATCAAAATTACTAGGAACCTAACAGGTTGTCAAAATTATCTAAATTTAATGTGGAAACGTTTATTTAGGTCTTGTTTAGCAGAAATAAACATGTCAGGTGATGAAAGCATTAAAGTATACAACATGCATATAAATATAAGGATTTTTTGTCAGAAAGTACCTTATAAATGACCTTTTTTGTGAAATTCTATTCGAATAATTCTATTAATATTAAATAAAATTGAAATATTAAATAAGAAATTCAAAAATTTTTTTTTTGAATATTCATATTGACAAGAGTATATTGAACAAATATAATTCAATTTTGAAGTAAAAATAAATAAAAAAATTAAGAACATTTTTCCTTTTCTATTCCTGTAGATTTTTTATGTAGTGCCAATCCAACACAAATCTTTTCTTATATATTTCACTTTTTCTACTTGAATGTCAAAATCGATATTTGTTGTGAAAAAAGGACTTTTTACCATGTTTTTTCTTGTGAAATACTACCTTTTGCCGGATTTTGGGAGTTAACCATAAATTCCAACGTTGACTAGGTCATGTGGTTGTTATGTGATAATTTAATCCCAAAAAACCCTAAAAAACACCGAAAAATTCCCCCTCCAAATTCCCCTTAAATTCCTTTATTTCTTCTCTCTCTTGAACTTGCAAACTTTGTTTGTGCTATCAAGTTTCTTTCTTGAGATTCTTGTTTTCGGCAAATGAGAGTAAAAACTCTCGTCCCACTTTCTACATCAACTTTGTTTGCTAATTCAATCTCCATTTTTGCAAATTGAAAAACCCAAATTTCAATATTTCGTATTTTTTTTTTAAAGAAAGAGCATTAAAAAAGAAAACCCAGATGAGCAAACATCTTGAAGAACATTATATGAGGAAAAAAATGACAACCCATATAAAAAAAAACCAGGTAAATTTAAGCTGAAATGTCTGAACTTCCTTCACGTTTTATCACTAATCCATGAAGAAAAAAAAACACCCAAAATTAGGAAGAGATGGCAAAATAGAGCAAAAACTAAGAAGAATTAACCCATTTTGGGAGTGATTTTGTGAGAAATATAAATGAAGTTTTTTTCTTTCTTTGTTTCTCTCTCTATTAGTTTATTTTTTCTCTTATTTTGTCTTTCACTGTGTGCGTAGTTGTAACAAAGCACTTTCTTTACTCAAATAGGGTTAAGCGCAAAAGCAAAAAAAAGCAGTGGGAAAACAAAACTAATTAAGGAGAATTGAATCGGAGAATAGGAAGAAGAAGAAGAGAGAAGACCAAAAGGAATTTCGGGGGATTTCACTAGTAGAATAATTGCTTATTGTGGCGGTCATTAAGTGGCATATTGCTGAGGTTTTAGCCGCGCCACAATAAAGGGCGCAACAATAGGTAATTACCTATTGCTGCGGTTTTTAACCGCAGCAATAAGTTGAGATATTGCTGCGGTTTCTTCACAAAACAGCAGCAATAAGTCTTTTTTTTTATTATTCGAAAAGTACACCTATTGTTGCGGTTTTGACAAAAAATCGCAGCAATAGGTGCACTTTTTTTTTTAAATTTTTTTTTTTAAATTAAAATCTTAATACTATGGAAAAATTGTTAGAAACCACCTTTTATAATCAATTTTTTGTGAGAAACCACCTTTTTAAAAAATTTTGGTAATTAGCCACCTTTTTTGTTCTTTTATTTGTTGGAAGCCACCACTTGCCGGAATCCGGCATTGACCTCGATTTTCTGGCGTTGACCATCAGATTTTCGCCATTTTTTTCCAGATTTTCACTATTTCTTCCACCTCGGATGTCGGGGGATGCGAGGGGGGAGAGGGGCATAGGGCTAGGAAAGTGGGGATGGTCGTGGGGGGGTGTTTGCCGGCGGGTTGCAAGGGAGGAGGGGGGTTGTCGGGGGATGCGAGGGGGAGGGGGGTTGCCGGGGGATGCGAGGGGGAGGGGGAGTTGCCGGGGGATGCGAGGGGGGATGGGGGTTCTCTGGGGGATGCGAGGAGGGAGGGGGGAGAAGGATAAAGGGGGAAGAATGGCGAAAATCTGATGGACAACGCCGGAAAATCGAGGTCAACGCCGGATTCCGGCAAGTGGTGGCTTCCAACAAAAAAAAGAACCAAAAAGGTGGCTAATTAACCAATTTTTTTTAAAAGGTGGTTTCTCACAAAAAAATGATTATAAAAGGTGGTTTCTGACAAATTTACCTAATACTATTTTCAATGTGAAAATGCAATAAAAACTAAAAGTAACTAAAACCCACTGGTACAACACATTGAATCTATGTATTGAGTGTAAAACCATAAATAATGAAAATAAAATAATTATAATATACAAAAGATAAAATACAATAAATCGAAAAAGAAAATGAGGAAATGAAACTAAGTAAAGAAGAAATTTAAACTAATTACATACAAAAATTAGAAAAAAAATAAATAAAAAGAAAGTTACAGGTAGAGTCACATAGATGGTACAAAAGAATAAAAAAAAAAAAATGAAAAGGCAAAAATAAAAAATAAAAACAACTGATTGAAGGTGATACGAAAGAAACTACTTCGCGACGTACTTGGTAAATTTTTTCGGCAATCTGAAAAACAAGAAACTGAAAATCGAAAAAAGAAAAAAAAAGGAAAACACGTCCTTCGGCAGATCTGAAACCAACCCTTTCACCACCATTTTTCTCTCTCATCTCCCCTTGAAATGGGAGACAAGATTAAGTTCAGCTTATGGTTGACGACGGCGTCCATTGAAGAGATGACGACAGCGACGATGATTCTCACGTCCAATAGATAGAATATCGGCGACGGCGGGAGAGGCCTTCGCCACGGACGTCGAGGATAGAGGACTTCGCGACGGCGTAGGGCTTCGTATGGTTGAGCGTCGGGCCGTTAAATGTGTAGGATGAGGCGAGGGCGACGGCGAGGACTTGAAGGAGATCGAAGATTTAAAGGAAGAGAGATATTCGGGCTCGAAGATTTGTAGAGGAGATCGAAGATTTGAAGGAGGAGAGAGAGACTTGTAGAGGAAGGAGAAAGGAGTGAAGGGAGACGTCGAGAGATATTGTGAGAGATAATTGAACGGGAAACCCAAAGTCTGTCATATTTAAAAAAAGGGAGGGATATTGTTGCGGTTCTTAATAAAAACCGCAGCTATAGATTATAATATTATTAAAAAAATCATATTTTAATCTATTGCTGCGGTTTCGGCTGGAAACTGCAGTAATAGATATGGTCAAACAGTCAACCAAATTTGAATTTTTTTTCCGTTGAGACCTATTGCTGCGGTTTTGGCTGGAAATCGCAGCAATAGGTCTATTTTATGTTTTACCTTTTCTTTTCACGTGATGTATTGCAGCGTATGGGTACACCGCAGCAATAAGCAATTATTCTACTAGTCTTTTTCGGGGTTTTTAGGGTTTTTTTTGGGATTAAATAATCACGTGACAACACGTGACCTAGTCAACGCCGCAGTTTTTGGTCAACTCCCAGAATCCGGCAAAAGGTACTATTTTGCAACAAAAAAACATGGTAAAAGGTAATATTTCAAACCATTTTTTTGTAAAGTACTTTTTCAAAAAAAAAAAAAGTCATTTATAAGCTACTTTGTGACAAAAAATCCTAAATATAATAATGTATTGAAATATAAAAATAGAAAAGAGAAGATTAGAGATGTAGAATATACAAGAGTATGAAATCCTTAAAGGATCTACATTGGAATTGACCCCCAGGAATAGGGGTGTTAACGAGCCGAACCGAGACCGAACTTGGGTAGGCACGGCTCGGCTCGAGAAGGAGAAAGACCGAGCTCGGCTCGAGCTCAAAAATTTATTCTCGGCTCGAGCTCGAAACAACTAAACCTTGGCTCGGCTCGAGAAAGTTTCTCGAACTCCTACCATGGTGTCACTCCTTCATGAAGCCATTGCTTGCCGGCCACAACAACGTTAAAATGCCACGACAACGTCAAAACACCACTCCTTCACGAAGCCACTGTTCGTCGGCCACAACAACGACAAAACGCCACTCCTCCACAAAGCCACTGGTCAGAACTAGTGGTGGAACTAGATGGGATGATTTGTTGAGAGTGTTGGTAGAGATGTCATGGGGTGGTTGCAGAGAAAAGGTTGAAGGAGGCGTTGGAAAATGTTGAAGGAGGCGCTGGTTGCAGAGAAAATGTTGCAGGAGGCGCTGGTTAGTAGTTGTGTGAATTAGGTCTTTGAGGTTGAACGGTTGAAGGAGGAGTAATAAGGCTTTCAATAATTAGGGGGATTTGGGCCTAGAGTTGACTGCTACAATTTATGTGTTTTAATTGGAAGGCATGTAATTTTTCTTTTGGGAGCTTCAAGTTAAATTTTTCTAAAAGGACGTATTAAAAATCAATATATAACATAGTAATTTAAAATATATCGAACATGTTTGCTAGCTTTCGAGCCGAACTCCACTAGGCTCAGGCTCGACTCGTTAAGGTCTCGAGCCGATCCCGTACTTGAGTCGAGCCCTCTCGAGCCGAGCTTTGACCGAGCTTTGACCGAGCCAAGCTCGAACAGTTTGCGAGCCACCCTATTAGCACCCCTACCTAGGAATCTATATTATCTATACTAATATACTAAAAGGTGTTCCTCAACAAGGAACTGTGCCATGTGGGCCGTGGCGCTATCCATTAGAGTTTTGACATCATGTACTCTAAGGCTATGTTTAGTTCACCTGAAATTTTCTGATTTGAACTTATCTGATCTGAACTTATTTTTTCTGATCTAATCTAATCTGATCTGATTTGAACTTATTTTTTTAAAAACATGTTATTACTAATATTATTATTACTTTGTATTTCATTACTAGTATTACTATTACTACCATTTTGCACAACTTTCAATAATAATAATAATAATAATAATAATAATAATAATAATAATAATAATAATAATAATAATAATAATAATATAATACTAATAATTATAATAATATAATAATAATAATAATATAATAATAATAATTTATAATACTAATAATATAAATAATACGGTTTTTTCACCAAATACCCCTGACAAATAAATTTATTCACCAAATACCCCCACTTTTTTCAAAATTCACCAGATAACCCTGACTTTAAAAGAATTCACCAGATACCCCTATCCTTAAAAAAAAATACCCAAAATACACTTAATGACTAACGGCGGTTAACTCCGTTAGTCATTAACACTAATTAAACCTAAAAAAATCCTAAGTTAACCCAATTAACCTAAGTCAACCCAACTTTCTCTCTCTCCCTAACCCACCCCCAACCCCACCCACCCCCCCCACCCACCATCGCCCCCCCCACAACGCCCCCACCCTCCCAACCCCCCCCCCACCGCCCCCCACCCTACCAGCCCCCTCCCCCTCCCCTTCCCCGCAGCTCCCCCTCCCCTTCCCCCTCCCTCCCACGCAGCAGCCCAAGCAACCACCACACCCACTAACACCGATCTCCCCCTTCCCCCGCAAAGCATCCACGCAACCACCACACCCACTAACACTAACCTCCCCTCCCCCATCCCCCCCGCAACATCCACGCAACCACCATACCCACTAACACTAACCTCCCCCCTCCCCGCAAAGCATCCACGCAACCATCGCACCCACCAACACTAACCACCGCACCCAGCATCCGCGCACCATCATCACCCGTCGTCGGCGTCAATGTCTAGCATCCGCGCACCTCCCTATTTTCTCCGCGCTTTCTCCTCCTCTCTTCGTCGCTAACACACCCAGATCCAAAAAATCAACACCCACATAACAAAAACAAAACCCGGATGAAAAAGATGATGGAGGGGGGGACTTGGATCTAGTGACGAAGGGGGGAAGGGAGGAGCTGCAGGGGAGGGCGGGAGGGCTGGTGGGGACTTCATTGGAGGGGGAGGGGGAGTCAGGGGGGAAGGGATGGGGGCAAAGGGGGCTTCGTGGGAGGGGGGGGGGGGAGCATGCGAGGAAGGGGGGGGGCCGGGGGGCTTCGTGGGGGGGGAGGGGTGAGGGTTGTTGGGGGGTGGTGGGCTGGGGGTGGGTTAGGGGAGGGAGGGGGGGTTAGGGTTAGGGTTAGTTAGGTTTTTTAGGGTTTGTTAGGGTTTTAGGTTGACTTAGGGCTAATTAGGTTAACTTAGGGCAAACTTGTACATAAATACTAACGGAGAACTAACGTCCGTCAACAAAAGGGCATCTGATGAATTTTTTTAAAGGTCAGGGGTATCTGGTGAATTTTGAAAAAAGTGGGGGTATTTGGTGAATAAATTTATTTGTTAGGGGTATTTGGTGAAAAAAACCGTAAATAATATTATAATAATAATAACAATAATAACAATAATAATAACAATAATAATAATAATAATAATAATAATAATAATAATAACATCATAATAATAATAATAATAATAATAATAATAATAATAATAATAATAATAATAATAATATAGATAACATAATAATAATAATAATAATAATAATAATAATAATAATAATAATAATAATAATAATAATAATATTATTATTATTATTATTATTATTATTATTATTATTATTATTATTATTATTATTATTATTATTATTATTATTATTATTATAGCATAATTAATTTTTTTATTTTGAAAAAGAGCACATTAGTATATGAACATATAATTAAAAATAAAAGACTAAGGACTCTTGGGTCCAATGGTATGGCTTCTTACCTCCCATATGGGAGACCAAGGTTCAAATCTTGGTGAAAGCAAGCATATATTTCAATATTGTTGTGGGTGGGGGAGGGAGGTTGGGGCTTGTTGGGTCTTTAGGTGAGTGACCCTGTGCGAGGGCAGTCCAGAGAAAATTCATCTTACCACGGGATTCCCGAAAGGGGCTCAAAAAAATTTACAATAAAAGAACACTCATGTTCAAGGTCCGTTAATAATAAGAATTTAGGTAGTAATGAAAAGAACATATAATGATATTAAAAAAAAAACATATACTGAAAGAGCATACAAGATCTATTTAAAGAACACATTTTAAAAATAAAAGATAAATGTTATTTTTATATTGATGACATGTTTGGATTTAACTAACAACATGTTCTTTGTTATATCAATAAATTGTTCTTTTTTATTATAAATAAACCTATAAATATATATAATCATATGATCTTGAACAAAAATGGTTTATTTGAGAAAATCACCCAAATTTGAAATTACAATTATGAACTTTGCTCAATACTCCCTCTGTTTTTTTTTTATCTTTCTCACTTGGAATCTTGATACTATTCATTCTTAGAGAGAATCTTCTCATTTTTTTCTCAATTTATAAGAAAAAGTATAGTCATGTGG